>SJYC01089488.1:0-10834 GCA_006408675.1 Madoqua kirkii
TTGACTCATTTGAAAAGACCCTGATGCTGAGAGGAATTGGGGCAGGAGGAGAAGGGGATGACAGAGGATGAGATGGATGGATGGCATCACTGATTCGACGGACGTGAGTAAACTCTGAGAGTTGGTGATGGACAGGGAGGCTTGGCATGCTGTGATTCATGGGGTCTGAAAGACTCCAACACGACTTAGTGACTGAACTGAACTGAATGGCTGATTCATGTTGAGGTGTGGCAGAAAACAAACAAACAAACAAATGAACAAATGGAATTCTGTAAAGCAATTATCTTTCAATTAAAAAATAATAATAATGATAATAATAAAAGGATGCTGAAATGTGTTGCCATACCCACCTCAGAGGACCTTCCTGATGCAGGATTGAACCCATGTCTCTTACATCTCCTGCATTGCATGCAAGTTGTTTACCACTAGTGCCACCTGAGAAACCCAACAGTTGTCTTTCAGAAGTCAGGAATCAAGAGAGGAGAAAGATATTAGAAGTTACACAACTACATTGCAGAAATCAAGATTCATCTCTCTCTCTTTCTTTTTTTTAACTCTTTCACAGTAAAACATCCTCAGCCAGTTGAGAAGTCTAGACTGCATCTCTTGCCAGGAAGTACATGGTAATCTGACATCGACACCAGCCTCCCAGTTGATTGTCAATGAGACCATGTCCCTTATCTTTTACCTGCCTCATTAAACATCATTTAAACAAAATTCACATACAATGAAATACATGTCTCAAGTCTAATTTAGATACATCTGACATATACATATCACTATATCATATACTATGTTTTTTCCCGTGGTCATGTATGGATTACATGGTAATCTGACATCGACACCAGCCTCCCAGTTGATTGTCAATGAGACCATGTCCCTTATCTTTTACCTGCCTCATTAAACATCATTTAAACAAAATTCACATACAATGAAATACATGTCTCAAGTCTAATTTAGATACATCTGACATATACATATCACTATATCATATACTATGTTTTTTCCCGTGGTCATGTATGGATGTGTGAGTTGAACTGTGAAGAAATCTGAGCACCAAAGAACTGATACTTTTGAACTGTGCTCTTGAGAGTCCCTTCGACTGCAAGGAGATCCAACCAGTCCATCCTAAAGGAGATCAGTCCTTCATTGGAAGGACCGATGTTGAAGCTGAAATTCCAATACTTTGGCCACCTCATGTAAAGTGTTGACTCATTGGAAAAGACTCTGATGCTGGGAGGGATTGTGGACAGGAGGAGAAGGGGATGACAGAGGATGAGATGCCTGGATGGCATCACTGACTCGACAGACGTGAGTAAACTCTGGGAGTTGGTGATGGAGAGGGAGGCCTGTCATACTGCGATTCATGGGGTCGCAAAGAGTCGGACACGAATGAGTGACTGAACTTAACGCATATCATATACCTTAACCAAACCCAGAAAAACACATTATGTGTTTTCTTTTAGAATTTTTAAATATAAGGCTTTATATTCAGGACTTTAGCCCATTTTGAAGTAACCTTTGCATATGATGCAAGGGAGAGATAAAGTTGTTTTTTGTTCCATCAAAGTAATTGTTTCTTTCTCTTTGTTCTTGAAATTTCTGACAGAATTCCACTACAGTTCTAGTCACTCCTTTTTATGGGCTTTAATTGTCATTCTTAAAGATATGAGAATACCAGTTTACCTGACATGCCTCTTGAGAAATCTATATGCAGGTCAAGAAGCAACAGGCAGAACTGGACATGGAACTGGACATGGAACAGATTGGTTCCTAATTGGGAAATGAGTATGCAAAGCCTGTATATTATTGCCTTGCTTATTTAACTTAGATGCAGAGTACATAATGAGAAACACTAGGCTGGATGAAGCACAAGCTGGATTCAAGATTGCTGGGAAGAATATCAATAACCACAGATATATAGATGATACACCCTTATGGCAGAAAGCAAAGAAGAACAAAAGAGTCTCCTGATGAAAGTTAAAGAGGAGAGTGAAAACGTTGGCTTAAATCTCAACATTCAGAAAGCAAAGATCATGGCATCTTGTCCCAACACTTCATGGCAAATAGATGGGGATACAATGGAAACAATGACAGACTTCATTTTTTTGAGCTCCAAAATCCCTGCAGATGATGACTGTAGCCATGAAATTAAAAGATTCTTGCTCCCTGGAAGAAAAGTTATGAATAACCTAGACAGCATACTAAAAAGCAGACATTACTTTGCTAACAAAGGTCCTTCTAGCCAAAGCTATGGTTTTTTTTTTTCCCCCAGTAACCATGTATATTTATGAGAGTTGAAGTATAAAGAAAGCTGAGCACCTGAGAATTGATGCTTTTAAACTGTGGTGTTGGAGAAGACTCTTGAGAGTCCCTTGGACAGCAAAGAGATCCAATCAATTCATCCTAAAGGAAATTAACCTTGAATATTTATTGGAAGGACTGCTGCTGAAGCTGAACTTGCAATACTTTTGGCTACCTGATGTGAAGAACTGACTCATTTGAAAAAACCCTGATGCTGGGAAAGATTCAAGTTAGGAGGAGAAGAGGACAACAGAGGATGCAGCAGTTGGATGCCATCACCAACTCAATGGACATGAGTTTTAGCAAACTCCAGGAGTTGGTGATGGACAGGGAGGCTTGGCATTCTGTAGTCCATGGGGTTGCAAAAAATCAAATACAACTGAGCAACTGAACTAAACTGAGTTGTCATTTTATTATTTCTCTCTATATATAATTTTGTAATTTATACATATTGTACATACTTATATAGAATTAAATAACTTTATATAAACAAATAACTATATAATCATATTATCTATTCAATTATGATAATATATATGTTGATATACATGTAATTGTTTGTGCTATATATAATTATGTATGTATTAATACATGTATATAAGCTTTTCAAGTTTTTTAACTTTTCAATCAGGAACTATTAACACTTTTTTTTCTGTTTCATTTTTTTTCCCTTTTCCTCTTCAATCACAGCTGTATCACTTGATATATTCCCATAAATCACTGCTCAAGTCTAATAGCATATTTATCGTAAGCTCTAAAGCGCCAGTCTGCAAATTGGGACCTATTTTTTTGGTAAAATCTAGGCTCCCTCTCCCCAGAATTTAGTGACTTCAAGATAACTTTGTCCTCCTTGTGTTTTATTAACTTTTGTCCTCTAGTATATCTCATGGCACTGTCACTGCCTAAATTTATAACTCTCCCGGTTTCAAATAACATAGGCTGTTGATAATATTGTGGAAATGTCATTTTGGGGCTGAAAGGATTTGACTGAGAAGTAAACTTTACTTCCCTACAATAAAAAATCTGCTTGAAATGCAGGAGATCTAGATTTGATCCCTGGGTTAGGAATATATCCTGTAGAAGAGATGGTAACCCACTCCAGCATTCTTGCCTGGAGAATCCCATGGACAGAGAAGCCTATCAAGCTGTAGCTAATAAGGTCACAAAGATTCGGACATGAGTGAGAGACTAAGAGCACAGACATGCACACACACACACACACATGATCTCCTGTAGAGCTCCAGGGGAACCTCCTAAAGCCTGATGCTTAGGTAGTTAATACTGATAGTATATTGCAGTGATAAACTGGTAAAGTTTCAACTCAAATTTTTGAGTTACAATAGGGGAGGAGGGACTGGTGTTCCCCAGTTATGAAGGAATGCCTATCTGGAAGCTAAAGACATGTCCATTAACTTCTGTAAATAACACCAATATAGGTGTAAATGCTTACCTCCCCTATGCAATTTAAAAGCCCTGAAACTAAAGGGTCAGAATGCCTTTCTTGGATTCCAGTGCCTAGTCCTACCAGATGCTGTTTATTGTTGAAGATATTGAAACACTGCACTTACTTCTGCCACTGTCTTTACTTTCTCCCTAATTAACTTTTGTCCAGACAATCCTCTGTGTAGGCTATTTGGTCACTCCCTTGATAAGGATTTTGGATTTTTTTTTTTTTTTTTACTATTATAAGTGAAAGTTATTTCATTAGATCAGGCAAATAGCTAGATATGATCAGAGGAAAGGGGACATAGGCCAGATGGCAGGAAATCATACAACTTGAGAACAACAGGAATCCCTAGGTATATAAAGAAAAGCAGGAACCTCTGGCCTGACAGGAAACCATATCTTGAGATGATAAGAGTCCTGAGTGAATGAATGCATGCATGTTCAGCTGAGTCCGACTCTTTGTGACCATGAACTGTAGGCCACCAAGCTCCTTTATCCATGGAATTTTCCAGTCAAGAATATTGGAGTGGGTGACTATTTCCTATTCCAGGGGATCTTGAAAATCCAGGGATCAAACCCGGCACTGACAAGCAGATTCTTTACCATTGTGCCATCTAGGTTAGAGTGCTAGAGGCAAAGAAAGGTGGAAAGAGACAGGGATCTCTGGTGTCTGAATCTAACCTTTTGTTCTTTATGTCCTCATTATAGTAAAATTAGCCCTCCATCAGTACCTATCATGTACTGATGAATTGACACTTCTGATCAAGACTAAAGAAGGACAAAAATCCCACCTCCTCTTGAGAAGGTGGAGCTGGGATAAAAAATCAGAAAATTCCACCTCCAAACCCTCTCTCCTCAATGAACATTCTGTCTACTTTTATTGCTCATATAGCCAGCTTGCTAAAGAAACTTGGGGTGGCCACTCATCTGAGTCTGCCCGCTCTCCCCTCCACAGTGTAATATTGCTTAAGAAATCCTCACTTTACTTTATTGATGAAGAATTGATGCTTTTGAACTGTGATGTTGCAAAAGACTCTTGAGAGTCCCTTGGACTTCAAGGAGATTCAATGTGTCAATTCTAAAGCAAATCGGTCTTGAATATTCATTGCTAAACCTGTACTTCTACATACGACTCACATACTCTACCGCACTCACAATATTTCCCTCCACAAACAATATAAAAATAAAATGGCAATTCTCCACTACAAAAAAAAAACCCTTCTACCAACTATAGTCGTAACATCCACCATACTCCTACCACTTACACCAATATTATCAACCCTAGAATAGGAATTTAGGTTACATTAGACCAAGAGCCTTCAAAGCCCTAAGCAAGTAGGAAGGACTGATGCTGAAGCTGAAACTTCAATACTTTGGTTACCTGATGTGAAGAACTGACTCATTGGAAAAGACCATGATGCTGGGAAAGATTGAAGGGTGAAGGAGAAGGGGACAACAGAGGATGAGAAGGTTGGATGGCATCACCGATGTGATAGACATGAGTTTGACTAGGCTCCAGGAGTTGGTGATGGGCAGGGAAGCCTGTCATGCTGCAGTCCATTGGGTTGCAAAGAGTCGGACACGACTAAGCAACTGAACTGAACTTTATTGACCTCTGTGTCTTATTTCTGATTCTTTTTTGTTACAAGTCAAGAACTTACTCTCTGGTAACACTTGGATATTATTCTCAGATATTTAAAGAAAAACTACTCATTTTCAATTGTTTCACTTCCCCTTCCTCCACTCTTACATAATATTGATGTGCATGCTTAAGTAAATGGAACCATAGCACAGAGAAATAGAGTGTAATACAATATTTCAAATAGTCAAAGTAACAAACTCACCTTTATAGTCCAAAAGCATCCAATAACATTTACAGGGCACCTACTCTATATATCAGGCGAATCCCCAAGGGAGGCACAGCCATTGTTTGAGAGAAAGTGTTTTAAACATAACTGTTTTTCCCTTGTGTGTGTGTGTGTGTGAAAAAGTCATTTATGATACCTGGCGGTCTATAGTAACCATTAAATTTTATATCATTGAGTATGATGTTATTACATTTTAAAAGAATATTTGTGTTGAACATAGAAATCAATTTTTTCTTCTAAAGATCATTTTTGCTTGGAGTTAGTCATCACATTTCCTTAAGGAGAATTACCATTTTGTATTCCTTTTCCACACCATAATGGTGGAAAGAAACTGAAATGTCAAGAATATTACAAAACTTGTGTGACAGTTAGCTATTTACATAAATATAATTATATCATAAAACCCTCCATATTTCTTATATAAACTCAGTTCAGTTCAGTTCAGTCACTCAGTCGTATCCAACTCTTTGTGACCCGTGAATCGCAGAACGCCAGGACTCCCTGTCCATCACTAATACCCAGAGTTTACTCAAACTCATGTCCATCAAGTCAGTGATGCCATCCAGCCATCTCATCCTTGATCGTCCCCTTCTCCTCCTGCCCCCAATCCCTCGCAGCATCAGAATCTTTTCCAATGAGTCAACTTGTTGCATGAGGTGGCCAAAGTATTGGAGTTTCACCTTCAGTATCAGTCCTTCCAATTAACACCCAGGACTGATCTTTAGGATGGACTGATTGGATCTCCTTGAAGTCCAAGGACTCTCAAGAGTCTTTTCCAACACCAGCAGTTCAAGAGTATCAATTCTTTGGTGCTCAGTTTTCTTTGCAGTCCAACTCTCACATCCATACATGACCACTGGAAAAACCATAGCCTTGACTAGAATACCTTTGTTGGCAAAGTAATGTATCTGCTTTTTAATATGTTGTCTAGATTGGTCATAACTTTCCTTCCAAGGAGTAAGCATCTTTTAATTTCATGGTTACACTCATCATCTGCAGAGATTTTGGAGCCCCCCAAAATAAACTCAAGTGTGTAGTAAACTCTTAACAAGTAAGCAGCTTTTCTCTTACAGTGCAGATTGGAACCTAACCACAAGAATTGTGATTTGATGAGCCTAATAATATAGGTAGAGGTGCATTTTATTTTTACTATGCAATGACTGTGTATCAGAAAACAAAGTTATTATAATAGCAGAGTTATTCTTATTTTATTTAAGTATGTTTCTCCTCATTAAAAGATGTCAAAAACAAGTGGAGACAATAGAAAGCAAAAAATGAACGTGTAGAACAACTCTGAGTAATGAATACAATGCAAGTAACTGTGATAATGAAACAGTTGAATACTTATTAAGTTACTGGTAGCTCAGGTGGGAAGGGGTTCAGGATTGGAAACATGTGTACACCCGTGGCGGATTCATGTTGATGTATGGCAAAATCAATACAATATTGTAAAGTAATTAGCCTCCAATTAACATAAATGAATTTAAATTAAAAATTAAATTTAAAAACTAAAGAAGAAGAAGAAGAATCTGCTTGCAATGCAGGAGACCTGTGCTCAATCTCTAGGTCGGAAAAATCCCCTAGAGAAGGAATAGCTACCCACTCCAGTATTTTTGCCTGAAGAATTCCCTGGACAGAGGAATCTGGCAGGCTACAGTCCATGGGGCCCCACAATTGGACTGAGCAACTAATGCTAATAGATTCTGGATGAAGTATATAAAAATGTAGAAAAAGAGAGTAAAACTTGACATGCAAAGGAATTTTTTAAAAAATATTTGCTATCTTCATGTCAAATAATGTCAAAATATATATGTTTTATGAATTTGGAAAGGAATTTTAAATCACATAACTTTGAGAATTTTGTTCAATGAAACGCGAAACTTATTCATACAAATTCTATGCCAAAAATCCCCACTTCTGCAGATTAGGCTGCAATCACTCCTATATCTACACAGAACTGATTTCTTTTTTAAATCTCCTTTATAAAAACCACAACGTTTCTTTAAAGTAGGATGAAGAGCTGAACTAAAAAGTGTTTAATTCAAAATATAAGTGACCTAACTGAAGATGGCACTATTTCAATATCTTATTCTTGGGCATAAGTGGGAACTCTTACTAAATTTATAATCTATTTCTTTTTCCTACTGACTTCAGTGGGGTTAGCTAGTTTAGAACGTACATGATGCTGCTGCTGCTGCTGCTGCTGCTGGTAATTTGCTCAGTCATGTCCAACTCTGTGTGCCCTCATAGATGGCAGCCCACCAAGCTCCACCCTCTCTACGATTCTCCAGGCAAGAACACTGGAGTGGGTTGCTATTGCCTTCTCCAGAACATACATATATGCAGATATTTGCATTTACCATAGTACTTAGGCATCACAAGCCACTTAAACTCATAAAGTCTTTGGCACTCTTTAAACTGGAAAGCCATTTGCCCTTAGCTGCCTCCTTTAGTCCTAGGGCACTGATTTTAAATTAGTGAAGAATTATAATTTACTGGTTAGCTTTTACAATTTCCAAACTCTAAAGTATATATACATATAATCCAAGGCCGTTTGATCTTGACCTTTCTGGGAACAAAGCTGACATTTAATTATAGAGTAGGTCTAAAAGCCTAGAGGTTAACTTACACTATTTTCTTTTGTACCAGTTTATAGATAATCTGATTTACTAGGTACATTTATTTAAATTTTTTTTAGATTTATTTTATTTATTATATTATATTCAAATTTTTCTTAAATTTCTAAAGAACCCAATGATGAGATAATAAAATAAAATAGTTTAATATAAGCTATCTTTTGATTAGTTATAAATTTTGTGTCACTTTTTTTAAAAACTGAAAACACTTATAAAATCAATTCAATTCAGTTACTCAGTTGTGTCTCTTTGCGACCCTATAGACTGCAGCATATCAGGCTTCCCTGTGCATCACTAACTCCCAGAGTTAGTTTAAACTTATGTCCATCGAGTTGGTGATGCCATTCAACCACCTCATCCTCTGTCATCTCCTTCTCTTCCTAAACTGGAAAGCCTTTTTTCCTTATAAGCCATATTATGTTTAGTTTAATTGTGAACTGGTGTTTTAATATATACAATTCATAGATACAGCATTCTGAAACTTTTCACAAACATCAAAGATATATAAAACAAGACTCTCAATCTAAATCTCTTCTCTCTTTCATTTTTCACATTTCTGTCAGATTTCTCTTTTTTGAAAGTTACAAACTGGATATTTCTATTGCTTTGAATTCAGTTTTACCATGGTATAATATAAAAATATCTTGCGGCTTCCCCAGAGCTCAGCTAGTAAAGAGTCTGACTGCAGTTCAGGAGACCCTAGTTTGATCCTCAGTATGGAAGATCCTCTGGAGGAGGGCATAGCAACTTTCTCTGGCATTCTTGACTAGAGAATCCCCATGGACAAGAGGAGCCTAACAGGTAACATGGACTCCTAGTCCATGGGGTTGCAAAGAATCAGACATAACTGAGCTACTAAGCACACAAAGATGTCTTAGCACGACATGTAATATCTTTATTTATTGTCATTACTCAATTGTGTCACATAATTCATCTTTTTTCCCATAAATAATTCATAAACTATTTTTTTTCTTTTTTCATAGGTCTCCTTACTATTCCCCCAATCAACAATACCTTCTTGTGCCTCTATTTGTGTGTGTGTGTGTGTGTGTGTGTGTTATCTTTCCTTCATGCAATAGACTCTCCCACTTTTCTGGTAGTCAGAATTTTATCTTATTAAAAAGGGAATGGAGTGTTACTCAGACATTAAAAAGAAAACATTTTAATCAGTTCTAATTAGGAGGATGAAACTGGAGCCAATTATACAGAATGAAGTAAGCCAGAAAGAAAAACACCAATACAGTATACTAATGCATATATATGGAATTTAGAAAGATGGTCTCGATAACCCTGTATGCGAGATAGCAAAAGAGACACAGATGTACAGAATAGTCTTTTGGACTCTGTGGGAGAGTGAGAGGGTGGAATGATTTGGGAGAATGACATTGAAACATGTATAATATTATGTAAGAAACGAATCACCAGTCTAGGTTCGATACAGGATACAGGATGCTTGGGGCTGGTGCACTGGGATGACCCAGAGAGATGGTATGGGGAGAGAGGGGGGAAGGGGATTCAGGACTGAGAACATGTGTACACCCGTGGCAGATTCATGTTGATGTATCGCAAAACCAATACATTATTGTAAATTAAATTAAAGTTAAATAAAAAAAGGAAATTAAAAAAATTAGAAGCTTTCTGTTCTTATCTCTAAAATTATTTACTCTCTTCTACTGTTTTTATTTAGAGAAGATTTATCACATTATAATTTCCTATACATGCATTTGTCTATTCTTTTACAATATTTTCTGGAAAATGTGATACTATACATACCACTGTCATCTGAATATTTTGATTATGTAACAAATACAATGTAGAAACCTCACTCCAGAGAACTGCCTTCATCCAAAGGTGGTGATGGGTAATAATTGAATTGTAAGTAATTACTCCAGATGATTCTTACATGCGTTCAAAACTGAGAACCACCACCCTAGATGTTGTGCCGCTTGACAGAAGAACAGTTGTTTGGTTCTTTGTTTACCTCTAATAATTTACCTCTTTAGAGGTAATAACCTAGAGAAAATAGCAATTAGGTTGTATAGGAGAAAACCTCACTCTTTCCCCTGTGTCTCCTTTACTTCCACCCTACAGCTATACTTGCAACACTTTTTCTGTTTTTTAAATTGAAGGATAATTGCTTTACAGTATTTTGTGGTCTTCTGTCATATATCAACAAGAATCAGTCATGGGTAAACCCATGTTCCCTTCCTCTCACCTCCCTCCCCACCATAACCCTCTAGATTTTCACAGAGCCCCTGTTTGAGCTCCCTGAGTCATAGAGCAACTTTCCATTGACTATCCATTTTACATATGGGAATGTAAATGTCCATGTTACTCTCTCCATACATCTCACCCTCTCCCTCCTGCCATCCCCCTGTGCCCATAGATCTGTTCTCTATGTCCATTTCTCCTTTGCTGCCCTGTAAATAAATTCATCAGTACCATCTTTTTAGATTCCTTGTATATAGTCACTATATGATATTTATGTTTTTCTTTCTGACTTATTTCACTCTGTTTAATAGGCTCTAGGTTCATCTATCTCATTAGAACTGACTCAGATGTATTTCTTTTTATGGATGA
>SJYC01089489.1:0-43052 GCA_006408675.1 Madoqua kirkii
TGATTACTTCTTATAGATTTTATTATGATTTTTGGATATATTTAAATCTGCTTTTTGTTTATATAAAATATAATTGCATCCTTTGAAATATGCCTTCTGTGACTTGTAATAAATTTAAGAAATAAACAGTCTCTTAATAATATTGAAAGGACAAGATATTCTCAAAAGTCTTCTTTAGACAACATAAAAAAAATGCCTGAAATAATAATAAATAAGTGCTGAATTATCCCCTTATATAGCCAATAATTCTTCCAGAGCATATAATAATCTAAGAAAAAATTAACATGTATTTCTTAATTCCTAGTGAACACTATATTAATCTGATAATAAGTTCTTAGCTAATCCACTGAAGTGTTTGTGTGTTGAGGTCCTTTAATGGACTGGAATCTGGTGGTCTGGAGTTGACGATAAGAAAGTAAAGGCGAGAAAGGCTGATATTCCTTGGTTTATGCAGAAAGCCAATAAAGCCCCTGACATGGGGCTTGCTTTGTTCATGGAGGCCTTTGTTCATCCCTCTCCATGATGTGAAGGCAGAGCACCTTCTCAAGAGGGTCTTAGAAGGCCGGGCAAGAAAGTGAACCCATAAGGCCTCTGTGCTCCAAAGAAATAGCCTGAGAGAGAAAGAGAGAAAGAAAGACATGGGGATCAGAGCTCTGATGGAGTAAAGGTGTTTCAATCAACATAGTGTGGGCATATATACTGTAGTTATTTTCAGCACAGATAAAGATTAAAATTCCAGACTTACAAAACATAGACAATCCATATTAAAGAGAGAAAGAGTTGTAAACAGTCATTTTTACTGTATGGTTCACAAGAAGGAAGATGGTAATTATTACTGTATAGAAAAACTAATGAAGGAAATGCCTGGATTCCTCAGTCCAGAAGAGGCTTGCCTCTCCTCTTAATTTCTGAATATTCAGGAATTAATAAGGAACAGAGAATTCCTGACAGATCCAAAACAGCACACAGGAAGTCTCCTGTTAATGCTTCCTGACATTTGTGGAGGTCATACTGATATTAAAATAATTTTATTTTTGCCCTCTTACATAAGAAGAACTCATCATTATTACATGACATTAAAAGATCTTAGTAGTGTTACACAATGATAAAATAACAGATTAAATAATGATGAGAATTTGAATAGGAAATCAAAATAAACAAAACAAATGCAAATTTCCAAGATGTAAATTCCTGACACTATGATTATTTTAGTCCTAAGTACTCATGTTATTATTTTAAAATTAATGACCATTTACTTATGTGGGCTATGTGTGTGTATTTGTTTTTACAGTGAGAGAGGGAAAAAAGAGAAAGAACAAAGAGTGGAAGTGAAAATAGATTGGTGGGTAGTTAGGAGCTTTCTTACATTTCAATATCAATCAGCTATTACATGTAATTATTTTTTAAGAAATGCCATGGAATTCTGTTTCAAGAGGAATCAAACTGTCAAATGTTTTAGAAAGCTATTTTAATTGTCTAGATAGTTATTTCTTTACCTGTTCTCTATGACTACTACAGGCAAAAAGTGGTCTCCTTTTTTATTTATAGGCAGAATCAATTCTTCAGAAGTTTTCTTTGAGGCAAGCTTCAATAAATAGTTCTCAAAATAAATACTAAAGTTTGTCCAAACTAAATTTATATAAAGCTTTTGCAGCATCGTGTTCTGTGTACTTTTTTTAAAAAAAATCATTGTTACATAATATTTTGAAGTGTATTTTAGAAATTTCAGGCAAAAAATAATAAAAAAGAAACTTTTATATTCTTTAAGTATGTCTTCATGACAGGGTTTGATTTTTCAGTGATCACTCTGTCAAATTTAATCCAACACAACACAGAAATGAAAGAGAATGCAACAAAACAAAGTAACTTCTCTACAGAGGACAAGTTTTCAACTAAGAGAGTAATATTCATGTATAAAAATACATGTATGACTCAAGGAAGTACTGAGAATCCAATAATACAAGATAGTACTACTTGTCTTGATGAATCTAATTATTGTCTTACATTAATCTAACTAAAGGGGTAACATTTTAAATGGCATTTATATTATTGTCTCTTGGACAATAACTTAAGACAGAACCAATTGTCTTCAATCATAGTGTACCTATTTTTCATTTTTATACATTTTTTTCCTGGTATTTTGAGAAAATAAAATTGCGAAGAGTAAAGAAAATATCTTCAGCGGACTGGAAATGGTTTGAACATAAGATGTATTTCCATTTTCCTTGCTTATGCCAGAAGCAGCAATGAGCAAAACTTTTACAGGATAAATCACATGAGCAATCCCTGGTGTGGAGATAGTAACAGTTTTTCACTTTAGACTGTCAGTGTGTTTGCTTTTGGGAATGCAGTAAAAAGATCAAGTTACCTAAGCTCCCCGGTGTGCTGCACTGAAATCAGTGCATTCCCTTGAGCAAGCAGAATATTTGTTTTGATATCAGCCTTGTTGGGCTTCTTATTTAAGTGAGTAAATTCCAACTAGATACAACTGTGTCATCTTTATTATTCTGAATGCAAATGCTCCCCAGAATGTTGTAAAATAAATAGCTGTTATATGAAGATATTAAAACGTAAACTAATGACACTCTTTTTAAAGCATCTGTTTATATGTTTAAGCAAATCAATCAAAGTACAATAAAGTAAATAGGGTAGAAAAATGAACTACATGAAAAATAAGGAATAGGAAGAGAACTACAAGCAATACTGCAATATGATTAGAAACACAGTGGTTGTGTATAAAGTACATAGAAATGGTCATTGAGATCTTTGATTAGTTTTTCCCAATTGCTTGGGTGATTGAGCAGAGAAACTTGACTACTGATTGGGTTATCCAGTCTGGTTGCTAGGATGACCTAATAGCTAGACCAATCATTTACAGTACAGTTATTTTGATTACCTCTGTGACTCAAATTGCCCATTTCATAAATTTACCCAGTGCTCAGATCACAATTTGTACTGAGATGATCAGTCACACAGAAATAATCAGAGCACTAAATTTTAGAAGAGAATTGGTGACTGAAATAAAGAAATGGGAAGAGCTCATTTTAAAACTCTAAAAATTAACATAAGGAAGTGTTCTCCTCATAATACAAATATCTCACGTTGTTTTTATTTAAAATTTGAAGAAAATTTTTGAAACTTCTTTTAGCTGACCAAAACCAGATTATTGTGAGAAGTAAGGAAAAATCAGTTTCTTTCAGTGGCTATCAATGAAGCACTGTGTTATTTATGATAGTTGAATGGCATTATTTAACTGATTATAATTATACTACAAATTAAGCATTTGTTTAGTTGAAATGTGCCCAAGGAAACATTTTGCAAATTTCTTACAAATCTGGTTACTACTAAACTTCAGTTGTCATGAAATATAAAATGCCTAGCTAAATATTGTAGGTACCATCACTTCTCTTTGCTCCCAGTAGCTTAAGAATTTAAAATATTTTATTTATTTATTTTTCAAAATGGCATTGAGGGCAAGAAGGGTATTGTCCATGAAGACTGATCCTTATAAATTGTGCAGACACAAATCTACCTTGGATATATTTTTATCAACGTTTTAAAAGTTCAGTTAATGCTATTTCCTTGTATGTGTTCATATTTAAATTTATAGATCTTCCTCCTCTTCCCCCACCTCCAGTCCTGATTTTGGCAGCTTTTCTCACATAGCAACAAAGCTCTAGATACCAGCATTTTGCCAGATATACTAATACACATTCCTTAATCTTCCAGCTTAAATGTTTTCTTGAGAGAATTTTTGCAAAATAATTTCACCTTAAACATAAAATATATTCATCTGGTAAGGCAATGTTAGAAGTGAAAAAAAAATCCTCTGTTGAGAATTATATATGGTTTTTACATCATTTAGGCTTTTGTATTTAATGTTAGAAAGTAGGCATTTTATTTATGTTACTTTTGTCCAAAAATCAGCCAAGAAATTGTACAAAAAAATAAGAAATCTCAGTTTTTTTAAAGAAAAAGGGGAAAAAAAAAAAAAAAGCTCTAGATACCAGCATTTTGCCAGATATACTAATACACATTCCTTAATCTTCCAGCTTAAATGTTTTCTTGAGAGAATTTTTGCAAAATAATTTCACCTTAAACATAAAATATATTCATCTGGTAAGGCAATGTTAGAAGTGAAAAAAAAAATCCTCTGTTGAGAATTATATATGGTTTTTACATCATTTAGGCTTTTGTATTTAATGTTAGAAAATAGGCATTTTATTTATGTTACTTTTGTCCAAAAATCAGCCAAGAAATTGTACAAAAAAATAAGAAATCTCAGTTTTTTTAAAGAAAAAGGGGAAAAAAAAAAACAAAAAAAAACAAAACGCACTCTATGCCATCTCCCTGGAGTTTCTTCATCTATTTTTTGTGATCCAATGACAAGAGGATACTTGTGGTCTCAGACAAGCACAAAATTTACTTTCCCAATATTTTTATCCTTCAAAGAGAACAGAAAACTATCTACAGACCAAAATCCTACAATCAGCAAGCCCTTTGGGACCCTGGGAGAGAGAAATTGAAGACTGGAAAGGACAGGAGTGGCTGCACAGACTCTGAGTTATTGGTTTTCTTTTATGAAATATTCTATGCAGACTGCCTTGACACACAGGTTGCTACTCAAAATTATAGCTAATTTGGGTACTAGCTCAGTTTAGAGTTTAGACCTTTCTCTTAGAGCTTATATAGAGATGCCTACAAATAATTAGTACACATTTAAGTAAACTTTAAATATATAATGTTTATCAAATCTTCAAGCTCAGTCCCTGAGTCAGGAAGATCCCCTGGAGGAGGGCACACAATTCACTCCAATATTCTTTCCTGGAGAATCCCATGGACAGTGTAGCCTGGTGGGTTATAGTCCATAGGGTCACAGTCAGACACAACTGAAGCAACTTAGCACTTAACATTTCACTAAAGTACTAAAACAATTTGGATTCCTCAAGAAGCAAAACATATCTAGAAATGCTCTCAGAAGCAATGCCTGAAAGATAAGAAAAGGAAGCAAAAGTGGACAGAAGGAAGCTGGGCTGCAATGTAATCACAATGTCTCTGGTGATCTGCAGGAATCTGTGAACCTAGGGTAGCCCTTCAGAGTTATACTCTGTTTGTAAAAGGGCCAAGGCTATATACTCTCATAGAATTATTTTAAGTGGGCCCTCTAAGAAGAGAGAATGACCTTAGAAAGTGGCTTTGTGTAGTCAAAGGAAATTTCCAGAGAACTACTGCTGAGGTTTATAGTCAAAACCGTTCTCAAAGGCTAGGAAGATATTCCTTTAGACCTGAGAGGGCATGTGGGTTTAGCAAATTAATATTTTCTACAATAAAAATCCATGTCCACAAACACAAGTTCATTTATGCCTATCTGAAGATGAAACTGTTATAAGGCAGTAGAGGAAACAAAGGACTGTGCTACACAACATGTGGAGGTGGCTTTGGGATTGTAGAGTAAATGAGAAAATATTGAATTGATTTAAATCCATTTCTAATCCATAAGACTTTGAAATGAACAGCTAATTATTTTAAGAAGTAAAGGTAATTATCAAAAGTTTTGAAAATAAGCATTAAGATTTTAAGATTCAAGAAACCTCCATATTCCTGATTGGATAACAAAAAAGAAATTTTCAAGCATCAGCTGTAATAAAGATAGCTCTCAGTTATTTGGAGCACACAGTTTGAGTTGTTTTGATGCAGGCACAGTGGTAGGTACTTTACATATGTGATTTAGTGGTCTCTACACATTTTCTTAAAGCTACAGAGCAATAAAAAAAATAAACTTGAAAAGAAAACCTTAGATAGTAAAAGTGGTAGCAAAGCAGCTAGCTGTCCAAAGAATTAAAAAGGATTAGTAAATCAGTCTTCTCTTTCTTCAAGCCATCTAACAAGTATTTCTGGGTTTCCCGAATACCAAGGAAAGTTCTGTTAAATCTATCTAAAACAAATTCAAAATGTATTTGAATTGCTCATATGAAGAATATCATTGTCTCCCTTAGAATATATATTTTTATAAAGGCTTTCACTGCCTCCTTTTCTAATTCTTAACTTCACAAAATTCACTTTCCATAACTTTGGCAAGAGAATCCTTTAAAATACAAATTAGATATTATGATTTTTTCACCTAGTTTCACTTATTAATATGTCCATAACTTATAGAATGAAGTATACCATATAATAAATGCTCATAAATAATTGTTGATGCCACTGACCCCCAAAGAAGTCTTACAATACTAATATGTTACCATATGATCCTGCAACATCACTCCTGGGCATATATCTGGAAAAAACTATGATTTGAAAAGATACATGCATGGCGATGTTCATCTTAGCACTACTTACAATAGCCAAAATGTGGAAGCATCTTAAATGTCCATTTATAGAAGAAAGGATAATGACGTCCTGGTACATATGTACAGTAGAATGTTTTCCAATCATAAAAAAAAGAATGAAATAATGCCATTTGTAGCAACATAGACTTAAAGATGATCATACTAAGTGAAATAAGCCCCAAAGAGAAAGACAAATATGACATGATGTCACTTATATGTGAAATCTAAAAAAAAAAAGATGCAATGGATTTACTTATAAAAACAGAAATATACCCACAGACCTAGAAAATAAACCTATGGCTATGAAAGTGAAGTGAAGTCACTCAGTCATGTCCAACTCTTTGCTCTATGGACTGCAGTGTACCAGGCTTCTCTGTCCATGAGAATTTCCAGGCAAAAGTACTAGAGTGGGTTGTGATTTCCTTCTCCACGGGATCTTCCTGACCCAGGGATCAAACCCACGTCTCCTACATTGTAGGCATGTGCTTTATCCTCTGACCTCCAGGGAAGGGGAAGAGGTAAATTAGAAGTTTGGCTTAATATATTCACATTACTCTATATAAAATAGGTAAACTAAAGGACTTCTTGAGTGTAGCTCAGTTGGTAAAGAATCTGCCTGCAGTGCAGGAAACCTGGGTTCGATCCCTGGGTCAGGAAGATACTCTGGAGAAAGAAATGGCAACCCATTCCAGTATTCTTGCCTGGGAAATCTCACGGACAGAAGAGCCTGGTGGACTGCAGTCCATGGGGTTGCAAAGAATTGGGTATGACTGGGTGACTAATACTTACTTACTTACTTCTTGTGTAGCACAGGGAACTCACTATTTTGTAATAGTTTATAAAGAAAAAAAATCTGAAAAAAAATCTGTGCTTTACAGTTGAAACTAACAAGGCATTGTAAATCAACTATATTTCAATGAAATGAAATTTAATAACATAATTTCAAAAAAAAGTTGAATAAGAAGATATTGCTCTGCACTGTCAAATTATTTCAGTTGTGTCCAACTCTGTGTGACCCTATGAACTGTAGCTTGCCTGGCTCCTCTGGCCACAGTATTATCCAGGCAAGAATACTGGGGTGGGTTGCCATGGCCTCCTCCAGAAGATCTTCCCAACTCAGGGACTGAACCTCATCTTCTGCATTGCAGGCAGATTCTTTACCACTGAGCTACCAAGGAAGCCCAAGAAGATATTATTCAATATCAATACAAAAAATCTTGAATGGTTTTCTATCACATTTAGGCTAAAATATAATCTATTACCCTCAAAGTGAAAGTCCCTCATTGTGTCTGATTCTTTGCAACCACATGGGCTATACAGTCCATATTCTCCAGGGCAGAATTCTAGAGTGGGTAGTCTTTCCCTTCTCCAGGGGATCTTCCCAACCCAGGATTGATCCCAGGTCTCCCATATTGCAGGCAGATTCTTTACCAGCTAAGCCACAAAGGAAGTACTGGAGGTACATCGTATGGTCTATTTCTATCTCTTCAGATTTATCTTATATCATATCTACTTTACTCACTTTATGCATTCTAATATTGTCTTAAATATCATAGAACATTCCCTCTTCACAGAACATAATGCTCCTTTTTCATAGGACATAATGTCCCCCTTTCCTACGCAACCATACAGACTTTTGTATACCTAATTTCTTTACTATTTTGTTTTATACTAAAAATCACAGAAATTTTCACTTGCCATTTAAAATAAATTAGACCTTAAATAAATTCATACCATACAATTTTTTTCCTTGATGGAACTTGTAATGCTCTTATTATATATGGATAGATATAGATATAGATAGTTCAATAATGTAAACTCTAAAAGAGCAAAATATATATCCATTTTATTTTTTATGCATGCCCAGTTTATCACAAATTTGCATATGTGTACATGCATATGAATGAGGAGGCAAGCACATGTAGATACAGACACACTACATGTGATTTCATGGCATCATGATTTAGTTGAAAGTCAGGACTAAGTTGGCAGCACAGACTATGAGAATGTGTAAATGATTTTGTTTTTCTTTAGCTTCCCCAAAGGTAAGTGAACAGAATGAAGTCTGTCTAGTTCATATGAACACGGTTGAAAATAAGTTAAATTTTATAAATGAAAACAGTCTCATGATATAGAAGGAAAGTGTTTTTGTTCTGTTTGCTGAGGCAAATTAACATAGACTGAGTGGTTTAAAGAATAAACATTTATTTCTCACATTCTGAGACTGCAAGAGATCAGAGTATCAAGATGGTTAGGTTATAGGGAGAAACCTTTCCCAGGTTTTCTCATATGGTGAAGAAAGAAGGAGAGGAAGCAGGCTGTAGTATCTGTAGTATCTTCTTTTATAAGAGCACTATTCTTACTCACAAGGGCTTCGTCCTCATCACCTAGTTACCAATCAAACGCCTCACCTCCAAATACAATCACATGGTGGGGGTAGTTAATATTCAAACATATGACCTACACAAACACTTAGTTCATAACAGAAAGCATACTAAGATACCAACAACATCATGTCCCTTAGACGACTGGATTAAGTAGATATCGTTCTCAGTTTAGTTCAGTTCACTTCAGTCGCTCAGTCGTGTCAAACTTTTTGCAACCCCATGAACAGCAGGACTCCAGGCCTCCTTGTCATCATGAACTCCCAAAGTTTACTCAGATTCAAGTCCATCGAGTCAGTGATGCCAATCAGCCATCTCATCCTCTGTCATACCCTTCTCGTCCTGCCCTAAATCCCTCCAGCATCAGGGTCTTTTCCAATGAATCAACTCTTCTCATTAGGTGGCCAAAGTTCTGGAGTTTCAGCTTCAACATCAGTCCTCCCAGTGAACACCCATGACTGGTCTTCTTTATGATGGACTGGTTGGATCTCCTTGCAGTCCAAGGGACTCCCAAGAGATTTCTCCAACACCACAGTTCAAAAGCATCAATTCTTTGGCACGCAGCTTTCTTCACAGTCCAACTCTCACAACCATACATGACCACTGGAAAAACCGTAGCCTTGACTAGACAGACCTTTGTTGGCAAAGTAATGTCTCTGCTTTTGAATATGCCATCTATGTTGGTCATAACTTTTCTTCCAAGGAGTAGGCATCTTTTAATTTCATGGCTGCAATCACCATCTACAGTGATTTTGGAGCCCCCCCCCCAAAAAAAAAATAAAGTCTGACACTGTTTCCGTTGTTTCCCCACCTATTTCCCATGGAGTGATGGGATCAGATGGCATGATCTTCGTTTTCTGAAAGTTGAGCTTTAAGCCAACTTTTTTACTTTCTTCTTTCACTTTCATCAGGAAGCTTTTTAGTTTCTATTCACTTTGTGCCATCAGGGCGGTGTCATCTGCATATCTGAAGTTATTGATATTTTCCCCAGCAATCTTGATTCCAGCTTGTGCTTCCTCTAGCCCAGCGATTCTCATGATGTACTCTGCGTATTAGTTAAATAAGCAGAGGACAATATACAACCTTGATGTACTCCTTTTCTTATTTGGAACCAGTCTTTTGTTACATGTCCAGTTCTAACTGTTGCTCTCTGACCTGCATAGAGGATTCTCAACAGGCAGGTCAGGTGGTCTGGTATTCACATCTCTTTCAGAATTTTCCATCATTTATTTTGATCCACGCAGTCAAAGGCTTTGGCATAGTCACTAAAGCAAAAATAGATGTTTTTCTGGAACTGTCTTGCTTTTCCCATGATCCAGCAGACGTTGGCAATTTGATCTCTGGTTCCTCTGCTTTTTCTAAAACCAGCCTGAACATCAGGAAGTTCACAGTTCACTTATTGCTAAAGCCTCACTTGGAGAATTTCGAGCATTACTTTACTAGCGTGTGAGATGAATGCAACTGTGCGATAGTTTAAGCATTCTTTGGCATTGCTTTTCTTTGGGACTGGAATGAAAATTGAACTTTTCCAGTCCTGTGGGCATTACTGAGTTTTCCAAATTTGCTGGCATATTGAGTGCAGCCTTTTCACAGCATCATCTTTCAGGATTTGAAATAGCTCAATTGGAATTCCATCACTTCCACTAGCTTTGTTCATAGTGATACTTCCTAAGGCCCATTTGACTTCACATTCCAGGATGTCTGGCTCGAGGTGAGTGATCACACAACCGTGATTATCTGGTTCGTGAAAATCTTTTTTGTACATTTCTTCTGTGTATTCTTTTCACTTCATCTTAATATCTTCTGCTTCTGTTAGGTCCATACCATTTTTGTCCTTTATTGAACCCATCTTTGCAAGAAATATTCCCTTGGTATCCCTAATTTTCTTGAAGAGATTCCTAGTCTTTCCCATTCTGTTGCTTTCCTCTATTTCATTCTGTTGTTTTCCTCTATTTCTTAGCATTGATCGCTGAGGAAGTCTTTCTTATCTCCTTACTGTTCTTCGGATCTCTCCATTCAGACCCTTATATCTTTCCTTTTCTCCTTTGATTTTCACTTCTATTTTTCTCACATCTATTTTTAAGGCCTCCTCAGACAGTCATTTTGCTATTTTGCATTTCTTTTCCATGAGGATGTTCTTGATCCCTGTCCTCTGTACAACATCACAAAACTCCAACCATAGTTTGTCAGGCACTCTGTCTATCAGGTTTTGTCCCTTAAATTTATTTCTCACTTCCACTGTATAATCGTAAGGGGTTTGTTTTAAGTCATACCTAAATGGTCTAATGATTTTCCCTACATTCTTCAATTTAAGTCTGAATTTGGCAATAAGGGCTTCATGATCCGAGCCACAGTCATCTCCCAGTCTTGTTTTTGCTGACTGTATAGAGCTTCTCCATCCCTAATAGGGCATGCTCTGAGAATCTGATCTCCATTTTGTTTGCATAATTGTAAGAACATGAATTTTTAAACAAGAGAGATACTATAGAACAGATACTAGAGATTGTTTCTATTTTCAACATCTCACTTTATAAATTAGTAAAATATCCCAAAGATGAAAGGGATTGGTTATGGGTCTCATGGGTAAAAACAGCTGTGTTGGCAATATAATTCAGATCCCTTGATAATCCCATCTGTTGCTTTTTGCCCTAGACTGCACCAGAATAGGATGTGTGAACAGCATGTTTTCACAGCTCACAGATGAAGAGCCATCCACTTTATGACAATTGGCATCTTGTTAATCCAGTACAATGAACATTAAATAAAATAACCAGGTGATGTCTAGAAATAGCATCACTTCTGAAAAAAAAATTAAATATAACATTAAAACTGTTTTGGCAGATCACTATTCACTTCCATGACCACTTCTATATGAAACAAATATTCTTAAGGTAGTAAATGATCTATTTTCAACTGTTAACCATGTAGCAAGACAAATTTAGCAGTATTTAGTGAGTTGATGCTTTTGAACTCTGTTGAAGAAAACTGTTGAGAGTCCCTTGAACTCTAAGGATGTTGTAAACAGTCCATCCCAAAGGAAATCAGTCCTGAATAGTCACTGGAAGGACTGATGCTGAATCTGAAACTCCAATCCTTTGACCACCTGAATTGAAGAGCTGACTCATATGAAAAGTTCCTGATGCTGGGAAAGATTGAACACAGGAGGAGAAGGAGAAGACAGAGGATGAGATGGTTGGATGGCATCACTGACACAATGGACATGAGTTTGCGTAAACTCAGGAAGTTGGCCATGGACAGGGAGGCCTGGCACGCTGCACTTCATGGGATAGCAAAGTTAAACAAGACTGAGTGAATGAACCCAACCGAAATGAATTAAACTAAATGGGCTTTATTGTTTAACCAAACACATTTCTTCTTATTTAAACAATTGCCTGTTTGTAGATCTCAATGCACCTCAACAGGAGAATTAAACTTTGTCCTATTCTGTCTAATGGAGTTTCCTTATCACTTCAACTCAAAATTATTTTGACAATCTGAGATTGGTATTAAATCACTATGGTTAAAACAATTTACCTCTTATTTCCTAGACTATCTTTCCTCTATTAAACAATTCAACACAGAAACTGAGGTTTAAAAAACAGCATTAGAACCAAACAAGCAAATTAAAAATGATTCTTTGCTGTTAATTTACCAGATACAAAATGATCTCAAGTAACTTAATTAAACTTAAAAGCCTTTGCACAGTAAGGAAATCATCAATGAAACAAAAAGATAATCTCCTGAATGGAAGATATTTACAAGGTATATGCCTGATATGGGGTTAATATAAAAAATATAGATAAAGTTCATATAGGTCTTCCCTGGTGGTTCAATGTGAAGAATTCACCTACCAAAACAGAAGACACTGATTTGATCCCTGATCGGGGAAGATCTCACATGCTGTGAAGCAACTAAACCCGTGCATGCCAACTATTGAGCCTCTGCTCTAGACGATACAAGTCACAACTAATGAGCCTATGTGCTTGAGCCTATGTGCTGTAACTATTGAAGACCATGTACCTTAAGCCAATGCTCTACATCAAGAGAGGCCACTGCAATGAAAATCCACTCACTACAACTAGAGAGCAGCCCCACTCTCACAGCTACCCCCATACAATAAGAAAAACCCAGCACAGCCAAAAATAAATAGATAAGTTTTAAAAATAAAGAGCTCATACAATGCAATATCAAAATGAATCACTCCAATTTAAAATTGCACAGAAGACCTGAATAGACATTTTTCCAAATAAGATATATAGATGGCCAACAGGCATATGAAAATATTCTCATCATCCCTAATAAATAGAGAAATAGAAATCAAAACCAGGAGTTATCAACTCACACCTTTCAGAATGGCATTCATCAAAAGTTCAATGAATAATAAATGTTGGTGAGGGTGTGGAGAAAATGGAACACTGTGGTGGGAATGTAAACTAGTGTAGCCAAAATGGAAAATAGTACAGCAAGGCCTCAAAAATACAACTACCATACAATCTAGCAATTCCATTTCTGGTTATATATCCAAATTTGAAAAGGTACATGAACCCCCACGTTCACAGTTCAGTTCACTTCAGTCACTTAGTTGTGTCCACCTGTTTGCAACCCCATGGGCTACAGCATGCCAGACCTACCTCTCCATGGCTAACTCCAGAGTTTACTCAAACTGATGTTCATTGAGTTGGTCATGCCATACAGTCATCTCATCCTCTGTCCTCCACTTCCCCTGCATTCAGTCTTTCCCAGCATCAGGGTCTTTTCCAGTGAGTCAGCTCTTCACATCAGGTGGCCAAAGGACTGGAGGTTCAGCTTCAACATTTTTCCTTCCAATGAATAGTCAGGACTGATTTCCTCTAGGATGGACTGGTTGAATCTCTTGCAGTCCAAGAGACTCTCATGAGTCTTCTTCAACACCACAGTTCAAAAGCATCAATTCTTTGGGTCTCAGCTTTATTTATTGTCCAACTCTCATACCTATACCTGACTACTGGAAAAAAACATAGCTTTGACTAGACAGAGTTTTGATGGCAAAGTAATGTCTCTGCTTTTTAATATGCTGTCTAAGTTGGTCATAACTTTTGTTAAAAGGAGGAAGTGTCTTTTAATTTCAAGCCTGGAGTCACCATCTGCAGTGATTTTAGAGTCCCACTCCCCCCCTCAAAAAAAAGTGTGTCACTGTTCCACCATTTCCCCATCTATTTGCCATGAAGTGATGGGACCACATGCCATGATCTTCATTTTCTGAATGTTGTGCTTTAAGCCAACTTTTTCATTCTCTTTCACTTTCATCAAGAGGCTTTATAGTTCTTCAATTACTGCCATAAAGGTAGTGTCATCTGAATATGTGAGGTTATTTATGATTATGCGTATGCTTCATCCAGCCCAGTTTCTCATGATGTACTCTGTATTTAAGTTTAATAAGCAGGGTGACAATACACAGCCTTGACATACTCCTTTTCCTATTTGGAACCAGTCTGTTGTTCCATGTCAAGTTCTAACTGTTGCTTCTTGACCTGCATAAAGATTTCTCAAGAGACAGGTCAGGTGATCTGGTGTTCCCATCTCTTGAAGAATTTTCTAGTTTGTTGTGGTCCACACAGTCAAAGGTTTTGGTATAGTCAACAAAACTGAAGTTGATGTTTTACTGGAACTCTCTCTTTTTTTTTTTTTTTTGATAATCCAGTGGATATTGGAAACTTGATCTCTGGTTCCTCTGCCTTTTAAAAATCCAGCTTGAACATCTGAAAGTTCATGGTTCACTAACTGTGGAAGGCTGGCTTGGGGAATTTTGAGCCTTACTTTACTAGTGTGTGAAATGAGTGCAGCTGTGTGGCACTTTAAACCTTCTTTGGCGTTGCTTTTGTTTAAGGCTGGAATGAAAACTGACCTTTTCTGGTCCTGTGGCCACTGCTAAGTTTTACAAATTAGCTGGCATGTTGAGTGCTGCAGTTTCACAACATTATATTTTAGGATTTGAAATAGCTCAACTGGAATTCTGTCACCTCCACTAGCTTTGTTTGTAGAGATACTTCCTAGGTTGGTGATTACACCATTGTGATTATCTGCGTTGTGAATATCTTTTTTTATGGTTCTTCTGTGTATTCTTGCTGCTTCTTCTTAATATCTTCTGCTTCTTTTCATTCCATGTCGTTTATGTCCTTTATTGAGCCCATCTTTGAAGCAACTCTTCCTTTGGTATCTCTAATTTTCTTGAAAAGATCTCTAGACTTCCCCATTCTACTATTTTTCTATTTCTTTTCATTGATCACTGAGGAAGGCTTTCTTATCTCTCCTTGCTATTCTTTGGAACTCCGTATTCAAATGGGTATATCTTTCCTTTTCTCCCTTGCCTTTCACTTCTCTTCTATTCACAGCTTTTGTAAGGCCTCCTCAGATACCCATTTTGTCTTTTTGTATTTCTTTTTCTTGGGCATGGGCTTGATCCTTGCTTCCTGTACAATGTCAAGATGCTGTGTCCATAGTTCTTCAGGTACTCTGTCTATCAGATCTAATCTCTTGAATCTGTCACTTCCACTGTATAATGGTAAGGGATTTGATTTAGGTCATACTCGAATGGTCTAGTAGTTTCTCCTACTTTCTCCAATTTAAGTCTGAATTTGGCAATAAGAATTTCATGGTCTGTGCCACAGTCACCTCCTGGTTCTGCTTTTGCTGGCTGTATTGAAATTTCTCATCTTTGGCTGCAAATAATATAATCAATCTGATTTTTGTATTGACCATCTGGTGATATCCATACATAGATTCTTCTCTTGTGTTGTTGGAAGAGGGTGTTTATTGTAATGATACAGAGAACATTTAGCTATTCCCAGTGGGGAGAGAAGAAAGAGAGGGAGAGAAGGATATGGAAAGGAATTAAGAGATGCAAAAGTACTAAGAATAAAATAAATAAGATACAAGGATATTGTATACCTGCAACAAACATTCTAAATCAACAAGCTTCAATAGCAAAATTATTATTTATATCTTAAAATGTTTTGAGATAATATCAAATATAAAAATTTGCAAGAGTAGTCAAAAATGATATGTTATATAAGAGCACAATTATTATATTAAGCTATATCTAGATTCCTCAGTTCAATTTTTCACACACATACTTTTGCAAATATATATATACCATAAATCACAATACATGTATATCTGTATGTGTGTGTTCATTATCACATTTTTTATACATTCATGTACCTTCCTGGGGGATTATTTGTCAGAGTACATGATTATTAGAGATGATTATCTGACTATTATTAGAGTACATATAGTATAATGACTTTTTGTGCCATAACATTTCCGACTGTTAAGAAAAGGATTATTGTGTTAGTTAGGGTTCTTCAGATGAACAGAAGCAGTAGGAGACTTCTAGTATTAAAAAGGAGAGCCATTAATTTGCCAACAAAGGTCTGTATAGTCAGAGCTGTTTTTTTCAGTAGTCATGTATAGATGTGAGAGTTGGGCCATAAAAAGGGCCAAGTGCTAAAGAATAGATGCTTTTGAGCTGCACTGTTCGAGAAGTTTCTTGACAGTCCCTTGGACTGCAAGGAGATCAAACCAAGCAATCCTAAAGGAAATCATCTCTGAATATTCACTAGAAGGACTGATGCTGAAGCTTAATCTCCAAACCTTTGGCCTCCTGATGCAGAAAGCTATGCCATTTGAGAAGACTGAAGCTTGGATAGGTCAAAGCAGGAGAAAAAGAGGATGAAAAAGGATGAGATGGTTGGATGTCATAATTGACTCAAAGGACCTGAGTTTGAGGCAAGCTCTGGGAGATAGTGAAGGACAGGGAAGCCTGGTGTGTTGCAGTCCCTGATGTCTCAAAGAGTTGGACATGCCTGAGTGAATAACAGTGACAAATAATAGATGGTATTTATTATAAATAAGTGGGACACAGGATTATGGAGATGAGAATTACCATAATCGGCCCTCTGAAAGCTGGAGACCCAGGAAAGCTGGATAACTCTAAGAATCACAGAACTGATGGTGTAAATTACAGTAAGGAACAGATGAACAGGTTCAGGCAGACAGAAAATTCTCCCTTCCTCTGCACTTTTGTTTTACACATGTCTTCAAAAAACTAATTGTTGCTTACCAAAATTGGTGAGAGCAATTTGCTTTGTATAGCCCACTACATAAAATGCTAACTTCGGCCAGAAATATTTTCCCAGATACACTCATAAACCATGGTCACCTCCTGTCCCATTAAGTTGATGTACAAGGTAATCATTAGAAATCTCAGTTCAGTTCAGTTCAGTCACTCAGTTGTGTCTGATTCTTTGTGAACTCATGAATCTCAGCACACCAGGCCTCCCTGTCATCACCAATTCCTGGAGGTCACTCAGACCCACGTCATTGAGTCAGTGATGCAATCCAGCCATCTCATCCTCTTTCATCCCCTTCTCCTGTGCCTAATCCTTCCCAGCATCAGAGTCTTTTCCAATGAGTCAATTATTCGCATGAGGTGGCCAAAGTACTGGAGTTTGCACTTTAGCGTCATTCCTTCCAAAGAAATCCCAGGGCTGACCTTCTTTAGAATGGACTGGTTGGATCTTCTTGCAATCCAAGGGACTCTTAAGAGTCTTCTTCAACACCATGGTTCAAAAGCATTAATTCTTTGGCATGCAACTTTCTTCAAAGTCCAACTCTCACATCCATACATGACTACTGGAAAATCCATAGTCTTGACTAGAAGGACCTTTGTTGAAAAAGCAATGTCTCTACTTTTCAACATGCTATCTAGGTTGGTTATAACTCTTTTTCCAACGAGTAGGTGTCTTTTAATTTTATAACTGAAATCACCATCTACAGTGCTTTTGGAGCCAAAAAAATAAAGTCTGACACTGTTTCCGTTGTTTCCCCACCTATTTACCAAGAAGCGATAGGATCAGACGCCATGATCTTCATTTTCTTAATGTTGAGCTTTAAGTCAACTTTTTCACTCTCCTCTTTCACTTTCATTAAGAGGATTTTTTTTGTTCCTCTTCACTTTCTGCCATGAGGGTGGTATCATCTGCATATTTGAGGTTATTGATATTTCTCCTGGAAATTTTGGTTCCAGCTTATGCTTCCTCCAGTCCAGCATTTTTCATGATGTACTCTGCATATAAGTTAAATAAGCAGGGTGACAATATACAGCTCTAATGTACTCCTTTTCCTATTTGGAACCAGTCTGTTGTTCCATGTCCAGTTCTAACTGCTGCTTCCTGACCTGCATAGAGGATTCTCAATAGACAGGTCAGGTGGTCTGGTACTCCCATCTCTTTCAGAATTTTCCATAGTTTATTGTGATCCATACAGTCAAAGGCTTTGGTATAGTCAATAAAGCAGAAATAGATGTATTTTTTTCTGAACCCTTTTGCTTTTTCCATGGCCCAGCAGAGGTTGGCAATTTGATCTCTGGTTCGTCTGCCTTTTCTAAAACCAGCTTGAATATCGGGAAGTTCACGGTTCACTATTGCTGAAGCCTGGCTTGGAGAATTTTGAGCATTACTTCACTAGAATGTGAGATGAGTGTAATTGTGCGATAGTTTGAGCATTCTTTGGCATTGCCTTTCTTTGGGATTGGAATGAAAACTGACCTTTTCCAGTCCTGTGGCCACTGCTGAGTTTTCCAAATTTGCTGGCATATTGAGTGCAGCCCTTTCACAGCATCATCTTTCAGGATTTGAAATTGCTCAACTGGAGTTCTATCACCTCCACTAGCTTTGTTCATAGTGATGCTTTCTAAGGCCCACTTGACTTCACATTCCATGATGTCTGGCTCTAGGTGAATGATCACATCATCATGATTATCTGGTTCATGAAGATCTTTTTTGTACAGTTCTGTGTATTTATGCCACCACTTCTTAATATCTTCTGCTTCTGTTAGGTCATACCATTTCTGTCGTTTATCAAGCCCATCTTCACATGAAATGTTCCCTTAGTATCTTTAATTTTCTTGAACAGATTTCTAGTCTTTTCCATTCTGTTGTTTTCCTCTATTTCATTCTCTTGTTTAGCTCTATTTCTTTGCATTGATTGCTGAAAAAGGCTTTCTCTTCTCTTCGTTCTATTCTTTGGAACTCTGCATTCAGATGCTTATATTTTTCCTTTTCTCCTTTGCTTTTCATCTCTCTTCTTTTCACAGCTATTTGTAAGGCCTCCCCAGACAGCCATTTTGCTTTTTTGCATTTCTTTTCTATGGGGATGGTTTTGATCCCTGTCTCTTGTACAATGTCACGAAATTCTGTCTATAATTCATCTGGCACTCTATGTATGAGATCTAGTCCCTTACATCTATTTCTCACTTTCACTGTATAATCATAAGGGATTTGATTTAGGTCTACCTGAATGGTCTAGTGGTTTTCCCTACTTTCTTCAATTTAAGTCTGATTTTGGCAATAAGCAGCTCATGATCTGAGCCACAGTTAGCTCAAGGTCTTATTTTTGTTGACTGTATAGAGCTTCTTCATCTTTGGCTGAAAGAATATACTCAGTCTGATTTCGATGTTGACCATCTGGTGATGTTCATGTGTAGTCTTCTCTCGTGTTGTTGTAATAGGGTATTTGCTATGACGAGTGCTATTTCTTGGCAAAACTGTATTAGTCTTTGCCCTGCTTCATTCCATATTCCAAGGCCAAATTTATCTGTTACTCCAGGTGTTTCTTGACTTCCTACTTTTGCATTCCAGTCCCCTATAATGAAAAGGACATCTTTTTGGGGTGTTAGTTCTATAAGGTCCTATAGGTCTTCATATAACTGTTCAACTTCAGCTTCTTCAGCATTACTGGTAGGGGCATAGACTTGGATTACTGTTATATTGAATGGTTTGCCTTGGAAACGATCAGAGATCATTCTGTCATTTTTGTGACTACATCCAAGCACTGCATTTTGGACTCTTTTGTTGACCATGATGGCTACTCCATTTCTTCTAAGGGATTCCTGCCCGCAGTAGTAGATATAATGGTCATTTGAGTTAAATTCACCCATTTCAGTCTATTTTAGTTTGCTGATTCCTAGAATGTCCATGTTCAGTCTTGCCATCTCCTGTTTGACCACTTTCAATTTGCCTTGATTCGTGGACCTGACATTCCAGGTTCCTATACAATTTTGCTGTTACAGCCTTGGATCTTGCTTCTATCACCAGTCACATCCACAACTGTGTATTGTTTTCGCTTTGGCTCTCTCTCTTCATTCTTCTGGAGTAATTTCTCCACTGATCTCCAGTAGTGTGTTGGGTACCTACTGACCTGGGGAGTTTCTCTTTCAGTATCCTATCATTTTGCCTTTTCATACTGTTCATGTGGTTCTCAAGGCAAGAATACTGAAGGGGTTTGCCATTATCTTCTCCAGTGGACCACATTCTGTCAGACCTCTCCACCATGACCCACCCATCTTGGATGGCCCCACAGGCAAGACTAAGTTTTATTGTTAGACAAGGCTGTGGTCCTAATGTGATTAGACTGACTAGTTTTCTGTGAGTATGGTCTCAGTGTATCTGCCCTCTGATGCCCTCTTGCAATCCTGTCTTACTTGGGTTTCTCTTACCTTGGGCATGGGGTATCTCTTCTGGGTGCTCTAGCAAAGTGCAGCCACTGCTCCTTACCATGGACGAGGGGTTTCTCCTCACCACCACCTCTCCTGACCTTGAACGTGGATACCACTCTTTGTCAACTTTGCACTCATCCACATCTCTCTATACCATACTTAATTCCAAAAAAAGACAAAACAAGGAAGAGGTGGCAAGAATACACAAACTAATTGTACAAAAAAAAAATCCTTACAACCTGGATAATCATGATGGTGTGATCACTCACCTAGAGCCAGACATTTTGAAATGTAAAGTAAAGTGGGCCTTATGAAGCATCACTATGAACAAAGCTAGTGGAGGTGATAGAATTCCAGTTGAGCTATTTCAAATCCTGAAAGATGATGCTGTGAAAGTGCTGCGCTCAATGTGCCAGCAAATTTGGAAAACTCAGCCATGGCCACAGGACCAGAAAATGTCAGTTTTCATTCCAATACCAAAGAAAGGCAATGGCAAAGAATGCTCAAATTACCACACAATTGAACTCATCTCACATGTTAGTGAAATAATGCTTAAAATTCTACAACTCAGGCTTCAGTAATACATGAACATGAACATCCAGATGTTCAAGCTGGCTTTAGAAAACGCAGAGGAACCAGAGATCAAATTGCTAACATCCACTGGATTATTCAAAAAGCAAGAGATTTCCAAAAAACATCTATTTCTGCTTTATTGACTATGCCAAAGCCTTTGACTGTGTGTATCACAATATACTGTGGAAAATTCTGAAAGAGATGAGAATTCCAGACCACCTGACCTGCTTCTTGAGAATCCTCTGTTCAGGTCAGGAAGCAACAGTTAGAACTGGACATGGAACAACAGTCTGGTTCCAAACAGGAAAAGGAGAACATCAAGGCTATATATTGTCACCCTGCTTATTTAACTTATATGCAGAGTACATCATGAAAAACGCTGGGCTGGAGGAAGCACAAGCTGGAATTAGGATTGCCGGGAGAAATATCAGTAACCTCAAATATGCAGTTGACACACCCTAATGGCAGAAAGAGAAGAACTAAACAGCCTCTTGATGAAGATGAATGAGGAGAGTTACAAACTTGGCTTAAAGGTCAACATTCAGAAAAAGCATATCACGGCATCTGATCCCATCACTTCATGGCAAATAGATGGGAAACAGTGAAAATAGTGGATGACTTTACTTTTCTGGGCTCAAAAATCACTGCAGATGATGATTACAGCCATGAAATTAGAAGATAATTACTCCTTGGAAGGAACATTTTGAACAACCTAGACAGCATATTGAAAAGCAGGGACATTACTTTGTAAACAAAGATTGTCTAGTCAAGGCTGTGGTTTTTCCAGTGGTCATGTACAGATGTGAGAGTTGAACTATAAAGAAAGCTGAGTGACAAAGAATTGATGCTTTTGAACTGTGATGTTGGAGAAGACTCATGAGAATCCCTTGGACTGCAAGGAGATCCAACCAGTCCATCCTAAAGGAAATCAGTCTTGAATATTCATTGGAGGCACTAATGCTGAAGCTGAACCTCTAATTCTCTGGCCACTTGATGTGCAGAGCTGACTCATTCGACAATCCCCTGATGCTTGGAAAACTTGAGGGCAGGAGGAGAAGGGGACGACAGAGGATGAGATAGTTGGATGGCATCACCAACTCAATGGACATGGGTTTGGATGAATTCTGGAATTTGGTGATGGACAGGAAATCCTGGAGTGCTGCTGTTCATAGAGTCACAAAGGGTGGGACTTGACTGAGTGACTGAATTGAAACTGAAGGTCGTAATTCTGCCTAATATTATACATCTCTTCTTGTTGTTGATATTCAGTCCCTAAGTTGTCTCTGACTCTTTGCAACCCATGCACCACAGCATGCCAGGCTTCCCTGTGCTTCACTGTTTCCAATATAGGAGCTTCAGCTTTAGTATCAATACTTCCATCTCTCCTGTCTATATCTGAAAACTATCTCCTTCTGTGGAGGAGGAAATACATTTACCTTGATATAATGTAATTTAAATACTATGTAAAATTAATTAAACATAATTGTTTGTTGCTGTTGTTCAGTCACTGAATTTTGTCTCACTTTGCAACCCCATGCACTGGACACCAGTTTCCTCTGTCCTCCACCAAAAACATAAACGTGTAAAACATAAATGCCATTGAAATCAATACAAACTTGACTGAGTGACTGAATTAAACTGAAGGTCGTAATTCTGCCTAATATTATACATCTCTTCTTGTTGTTGATATTCAGTCCCTAAGTTGTCTCTGACTCTTTGCAACCCATGCACCACAGCATGCCAGGCTTCCCTGTGCTTCACTGTTTCCAATATAGGAGCTTCAGCTTTAGTATCAATACTTCCATCTCTCCTGTCTATATCTGAAAACTATCTCTTTCTGTGGAGGAGGAAATACATTTACCTTGATATAATGTAATTTAAATACTATGTAAAATTAATTAAACATAATTGTTTGTTGCTGTTGTTCAGTCACTGAATTTTGTCTCACTTTGCAACCCCATGCACTGGACACCAGTTTCCTCTGTCCTCCACCAAAAACATAAACGTGTAAAACATAAATGCCATTGAAATCAATACACCTTACATTACACAACAGGAAAACAGAAAAGAAAGCAATTAAAAACAGAAATAATACACATGTATATAGATGCAATATGTACACACATAAAAATGTATTAATAAGAACAAAATGGGGAGAACATATTCATGACAAGTATAGTCCTTGTTTCTGTAATTGATCATGTAGTTGTAGCAAATATTTGTAACTTCTTTCTTTCACTAAACATTTTGTATTCCTTTCAGCTCAGTTTGTCATGGTTCTTTTCCTGGTTGGGTAATCCAAACGTTCATTTCTGAAGAGCCTTTGCAATTAGTAGTGCTGCCTATATTGAGATGCTGTAAGTGTCTATGGGTATGGTGATGCTAAGAAATATCCTAATGGCTCACCTGTATTCCAGACATACTCTTCCTTATCTCCATTGTGGAACAGTATTTCAATTTCCTTGTGGTTATCAGGATCAAACATTCTAACCTGCATAATTCCCCCCTTCACTGCCTGTTGATTATGTTGAGGCATTCACAGTAGCCAGGTGCCAATCTTTACTTTCAGTTCAATAGAATTATTATTATGTTTCCTAAGGTAATGATGACCCTGTATGCGAGACAGCAAAAGAGACACAGATGTATAGAACGGACTTTTGGACTCTGAGGGAGAGGGAGAGGGTGGGATGATTTGGGAGAATGGCACTGAAACATGTATACTATCATGTAAGAAACAAAGCACCAGCCTATGTTCGATACGGGGTACAGGATGCTTGGGGCTGGTGCACGGGGATGATCCAGAGAGATGATATGGGGTGGGAGGTGGGAGAGGGATTCAGGATTGAGAGCTCGTATACACCCGTGGCGGATTCATCTCAATGTATGGCAAAACCAATACGGCATTGTAAAGTAAAATAAAAATAAAATAATAATAAAAAAGAACTATTTCTCTCTTTAGGAATAAAGACTTCTAGGTCAGCAGAGAATAAGATCATGGCAACAGGAAGCAAAAATGTTACTTGTGGCTTACTAGGAATAATAGCATGTGGTGCCACTTTCATTTCTACCCTTTGGCTCCTGGACACATGAGTCCGGTCTATAGGAGAAACAGAACTGTATATTGGATTTTAATTCTAAACATACACAGTCTTCTAAAGAACCTTGCCTAGCCCTGAAATGTATTGCTACATAATAAGCACAGTAATTAAATCTTTACAAGGCCATTTCACTCCTCTACCAAACCAACTGCTTCAGAAGTTAAGCCACATGGTAAGACCAGTAACTCCCATGACCATGGGCCCATTGTTGCACTTCTTTTGTGGTAAAGCGAGTTCCTTGATCAGAAGCAATGCCATGTGGAATACCATGATGGTGGATAAGGCATTCTTTAAGAACACAAGTGGTAGTTTTGGGTAAAGTAGTTTTGTGCTGGTAAGGCGAATCCATATTCAGAGTAGGTCTTTACACAGTAAGAACAAAATGATACCCTTTCTATGATGGAAACTGTCCAGTGTTATCAACTTGCCAACAGGTAACTGACTGATCGCTTCAGGGAATTTTGCCACACTAGGGTGAGCACTGATTGGTCTCTGCTGGCAGATTAGGCACTCAGTAGTAGTCGTAACCAAGTCAGCTTTAGTGAGTGTAAATCTGTGTTGCAGAGCCCATGTATAACTTCTATCCTTGCCACTATTGCCATTTTTGTTTGAGAGCCCACTAGGCAATCACAGGGGTAGCTAGGGAAAGAGGTTGGCTGGTATTCATAGAACAGGTTATTATAGTCTTTTGATTATTAAACTTCTCCTATCTGAAGTCTTTCTTTGGTGAACATTCACAGATAAAAATATCTTCATGTTTTTTTGTTATCTGCATATCTTCTTTGATGAGGTGCCTGCTAAGTTGCTTCAGTTGTGTCTGACTCTGCAACCCTATGGACTGTAGCTTGCCAGGTCCCTCTGACAGTGGAATTCTCCAGGTAAGAATACTAGAGTGGATTGCCATTTTCTCCTTCATTGGATGAGGTATCTATTGATATCTCTTGATCACTTTTAATTGGATTGTTTTCCTATTGTTGTGATGTTAAGCTTTCTTATGCATTTTGGATAAAATTTCTTTAACATATAAGTTTTTGGAGATATCTTCTCCCAGTGGGCGGCTTCCTTGTGTTCCCTTAACAGTATTTTTCACATAGGAGTTGTTTTTAATTTTACCTCAACTCATCTTTTTTTTTTTTTTTTTTTTTTGTCTCTGGATCATGCTTTTGGTGTTATGTCTAAAAATTCATTGTAAAACTCAATGTCACATAGCTTTTTCTCCCGTAAAGTTTAATTTTGTTTTTTTTTCACATTTAAGTCTATATTCATTTTTTTTTTGCACATGAATTTTCCACTGTTCTAGCATGTGTTGGAAAGTTATACGTTCACCTTTAGATTGTTTTTGTATGTTTTTTCCTTTGTCAAAGTCTAGTTGACTATATTTGTGTAGGTCCTTATGGGCTCTCTATTCTGTTTTATTAAACTGTGTGTGTTCACCAAACCTATACTTTCTTTTTTTTTATGGTGTGTGTGTGTGTGTGTGTGTGTGTGTGTGTGTGTGTGTTAGTTTCTCACTTGCTTTGCAGCCCCTTGGGCTATAGCCTGCCAAGTTCTTCTGTCCATGGAGTTCTGCAGGCAAAAATACTGGAGTTGCCATTCCCTTCTCCAGGGGATCTTGCTGACCTAGGATTTGAATCTGGGTCTCCTGTACTGCAAGCAGACTCTACCATCTGAGCCACCAGGGAAGTCCAGTAATTCTTGAAGTTGTGGATGTGTGATGCCTCATTTTTTTTAAAATTCTTCAGTATTTTGTTGGCTATTCTGGGTCTTTTGCTTTTCCATATAAATACTACAATCAGTTTTCCATATCCATGAAATAGCTTGATAAGATTTTTGTAGTTATTGTGTTGAATCTATATGTTGTTTGCAATAATTCACATTTTAAAAATATTAGATTTTTTATTTCATAAACATGGAATAGCTTCCTATGTGTTTAGATCTTCACTCACTTCTTTCATCTGAGTTTTATAGTTTTTCTTGTATATAGTGAAGTTGCTCAGTCGTGTCCGATTCTTTGCAACCCCCTGGACTGTAGCCTATCAGGCTCCTCTGTCCATGGGATTTTTCAGGCAAGAGTGCTGGAGTGGATTGCTATTTCCTTCTCCAGGAGATATTCCCAACCCAGGAATTGAACCTGGGTCTCCTTTTTATTCTGTACTTATTTTGCTAGATTAACTTCTAATATTTTACTTTTGGGGACAGTTATAAATGGTAATTGAAAAAATTTGAATTCCATTTTTTTCTTGCCAGCATGTAAGAAATAAGTTAATCAATATAAAATCGTGGAATTTTATATGTTAACTTTGTATTCCATGAACTTTTCATACTCATTTATTAATTCTAAGAATTTTTGTTTGTTTCTTGATAAGTATTTGGGATATTTTACATAGACTGTAATGCTATCTCTAAAAAAAGGAGCTATATATATATTTTTTTCTCCCTAATTTGTATGGCTTTCATTTCCTTTTTTAGTCTAACTACACTAATTGGACCTTCCAGTAGAATGTTGATAAGAGTACTAAGAGAAGATATTCTTGACTTGCCCTCAGTCTTATAGGGTAAGCATTTTGTTTCTCACCATTAAGTGGGATGTTAATTATAAATAGTTACAGATGTTCTTTATCAAGTTGAGGAAGTTACCACCATTTCTAGTTTTCTGAGGTTTTTTGAATATCAGGCATTGGAATTCATTGATTTTTTTTCTAAATCAATTGTGTTCATGATTTTTCGTCTTCAGTTGGTTAATATGGTATATTACATGGACTGATTTTCAAATGTTTAACTAGACTTTCATACCTGGAATGAATCACATTTTCTAGTAGTATATAATTACTTTTATACATTGTTGGAATTATCTCCTAATGTTTTCTTGAAAAATTTTGCATCTATTATCATGAGAAATAATGGTCTTTAGTTAGGCTTTCTTACAATGTCTTTATCTATGTTTAGTATTAAGGTAATGCTGATCTCAACTATTCACAGGAAATTAAAAAGTGTACCTCTCACTTGTTTTCGGGGAAAGAGCTGACAAGTAGTTTAATTTCTTTCCTAAAGTTTCATCAGAACTCACCAATGAATTATTCTGAGCCTTGCATTTCTTTTTGTGTGTGTATGGATGTGTGTATACATTTTATCTGTAGGTCTTTGAATTTCTTGGATCTGTGATCTTACATCTGTTAATCATTCATTACCTCACATATTTCTCTCTTTGTTTCACTTCTGGTATTCCCATTAGGCTTATATTTCACTGTTTTCACTTGTCCCACATTTTTGTTGTTGTTGTTATTAAGAAGTTTATTTGGATCTAAGATACTATTTGTATATTAGTCAACTAATTTTAATATTTGATGCTCTTTTTCTCATCAAACCTTGGAAGGTTTCTTGGTTTTCTTGAAAGGAACTGCATGAGAAGTCATGCTGAAGGTCTTCTTGTCTTTCATATTCCACAATTTGAATGTGATATAACTAGGTGTATGTGTATGCATGTGTGTGTGTGTGTGTGTGTGTGTGTGTGTGTGTGTGTGTTTTATAGTCTATATTATATTGATATATCTTACTTCTGTCCCACTTTCTGGAGAGTCTTTACCATAAACTGGTGTTGAATTTTGTCAAAAGCTTTTCTGCTTTGATCGAGAATACCATATGGTTTTTATTCTTCAATTTATTGATGTGGTGTATCACACTTATTGATTTGTGGATACTGAAAAACCCTTGCATTCCCTGGTACAAATCCCGTTTGATCACAGTGTATGATCTTTCTAATGTGTTGGATTTGGACTGGTAATATTTTATCCTTCTGGTTTAATGTATCATTTAATGCCTATGCTTTCTTACTGATTTTCTGTCTATATAATATGTCCACTGATGAAAGTGGGGTTTTAAAGTACCCCACTATTATTACTGTGTTACTATTAATTTCTCCTTTTATGGCTGTTAGTATTTGCCTTATATATTGAGGTGTTCCAATGTCAGGTGCATAAATATCTACAATTGTTATATTTTCTTATTGGATTGATCCCTTGATCATCATGTAGTATCCTTCCTTGTCCTTGTCCTTCTCTTGTAATAGCCTTTATTTTAAAGTTTACTTTGTCTGATATGAGTATTGCTACTCCAGCTTTCCTTTGATTTCCACTTGAATGAGACACCATTTTCTACCCCCTCACCCAGTTCTCTTACATTCTTGAATATCCTGTGCCCCCTACTTCTTGTTTTTCTTATCATTTCAGTTTGGAAAGTTTTATGAAAATATTTTCAAACTCACTGATTCTTTTCTGGGATAAATTCCATCTACTAATAAGTCTATCAAAGGCATTTTTTATTTTTTTTATTACAGTGTTTTAGACTTCATACACTTATTTTTGATCTTTTCTTTGAGTTTCCATCTCTCTTATTACATTATTTACGAGTTCTTTCATGTTGTCCACTTTTTCTATTAGAGCCCTTAAAATATTAATCATAATTACTATATTTCCTTTTGGGCAATTCCAACATCTGTGTCATAACTGATTCTGATGTTTTTTCCTCTTCTGACTCTGTTTTTTCTTCTCCTTTCATTATGCCTCATCAGGTTTTTGAAGCTGACCAAGATGTAATAGGAACATATTTTTGTTGTGAGGCTTCATGCTAATATAGCTAAGGTTAATTTAACCATACCTAATGTTTATTGTGGAGAAGGCAAAGGCACTCCACTCCAATACTCTTGCCTGGAAAATTCCATGGACTGAGGAGCTTGGTGAGCTACAGTCCGTGGGGTCGCAAAGGGTCAGACACGACTGAGAGACTTCCCTTTCACTTTTCACTTTCATGCATTGGAGAAGGAAATGGCAACCCACTCCAGTGTTCTTGCCTGGAGAATCCCGGGGACAGGGGAGCCTGGTGAGTTGCCATCTATGGGGTCGCACAGAGTCGGACACGACTGAAGTGACTTAGCAGCAGTGTTTATTGTCAGGCTTTGCTGGTGGCTCAGGTGGTAAAGAGTCTGCCTGCAATGCAGGAGGCCTGGGTTTAATCCCTGCATTGGGAAGATCCCCTAGAAAAGGGAATGGCAACTCACACCAGGATTCTTGCCTGGAGAATCCCATGAACACAGGAGCCTGGAAGGCTATAGTCTAAGGGGTCACAAAGAGATAGCAGTTGTAGGTGCCAGAGGCTTCTCAAGTTCCTCAAGTGACTTTGTTCTGTCTATTCTGTTGAATTTATGCTTACTCTTTAGAGGGATATGTAGGCCGTTGTTATTTTACTAGATCCCTATTATTGGTAAAATTTGTGGAAAGAGAAGCATACTATAATTCTAAAGTGTTCTAAAAGCACTAATGATTTAAACTCAGGTGTTTAGTGGGCCTGTACCACTAGGCTCTGATCATGACGATTGTCTCTTACCTTATCCCCCAGTTCCAATTTAGGGGAGATAGGTAGGACAGAGCTGTCTAGATTGAAGAAATGCCTTACCTGAACATGGAACAAAGCTCTGGTAAATTTTTTTCCCTTGAAATAATGGCCGTTGTTATAAACAACATTTTGTAATTATTGAACAATATTTATTTCTCCCCAAATGATCAGCACTGCCAAAGGTAGGAGGGTATCTGTCTTAGATCGCAAACATGTGCTCCTTACAAGGCTCATGAAAATTCTTGAAAGTATGAGGGCCCACAAATACTGAAGCTCCAGTAGTTTGTCTCTTTTATTATTATATATACTCAGCTTTCAGCAGTTCATCAAAATTACCATTAAAGTGTGGCTACCAGCTTAGGGTTCCATTAAACTGCTCCAAATAAGCAAGTTTTGACTATAAGTTCTGGATTCAGCTGTCTCTCCATTTTTTCCAATGGTGGTTTTTCTTGGATGGGTCCAAGAAAAGTTATTGGCTTTCAATTTGTTCAACTTTTTCTTATTGTAAGAACAGGTAGACAATTCCTAGCTCTTTACATGGCATGTATGTGTGTGTGCTTCATCACTCAGTCATGTCCAACTCTTGCAACCCCTAGACTGCAGCCTGCCATGTTCTTCTGTCCATGGGATTCTTCAGGCAAGAATATTGGAGTGGGTTGCCATTTCCTTCTTCATTACATGGTATAATTCAATTCAATTAACTTTTGAATTTTTCCTAATCTGCTAAAGGTTACTGTAGCATGCAATTTACCATATTTCTGTGAGGAAAACTATTAATTCCTAACATTTATTTCTGCTTTATTGACTATGCCAAAGCCTTTGACTGTGTGGATTACAATAAACTGTGGAAAATTCTGAAAGAGATGGAAATACCAGACCACCTGACCTGCCTCTTGAGAAATCTGTATGCAGGTCAGGAAGCAACAGTAAAACTGGACATGGAACAACAGACTGGTTCCAAATAGGGAAAGGAGTACATCAAGGCTGTATATTGTCACCCCACTTATTTAACTTATATGCAGAGTACATCATGAGAAACATTGGGCTGGTAAAAACACAAGCTGGAGTCAAGATTGTCGGGAGAAATATCAATAACCTCAGATATGTAGATGTACCACCCTTATGGCAGAAAGTGAAGAGTAACTAAAAAGCCTCTTGATGAAAGTGAAAGAAGAGAGCGAAAAAGTTGGTTTAAAGCTCAACATTCAGAAAACAAAGATCATGGCATCCAATCCCATCACTTTATGGTGAATAGACGGGGAAACAGTGGAAACAGTGTCAGACTTTATTTGGGGGGGCTCCAAAATCACTGCAGATGGTGACTGCAGCCATGAAATTAAAAGACGTTTACCCCTTGGAAGAAAAGTTATGACCAACCTAGATAGTATATTCAAAAGCAGAGACGTTACTTAGCCGACTAAGGTCCGTCTAGTCAAGGCTATGGTTTCTCCTGTGGTCATGTATGGATGTGAGAGTTGGACTGTGAAGAAGGCTCAGCACTGAAGAATTGATGCTTTTGAATTGTGGTGTTGGAGAAGACTCTTGAGAGTCCTTTGGACTGCAAGGAGATCCAACCAGTCCATTCTGAAGGAGATCAGCCCTGGGATTCTTTAGAAGGAATGATGCTGAAGCTGAAACTCCAGTACTTCGGCCACCTCATGCGAAGAATTGACTCATTGAAAAAGACTCTGATGCTGGGAGGGATTGGGGGTAGGAGGAGAAGGGGACGACTGATGATGAGATGGCTGGATGGCATCACTGACTCGATGGAGGTGAGTCTGAGTGAACTCTGGGGATGGTAATGAACAGGGAGGCCTGGTGTGCTGCGTTTCATGGGGTCGCAAAGAGTTGGACACAACTGAGTTACTGAACTGAATTGAACTGAACTGATGGATCACTTAATATGTGTCCTCAAAGTATGCCTCTAAGCATTTGACACAAATTGATTTAGTCTTTGCAACAACCTATGATAGTGATGACTTATCTTATTACAGACATAAAAGTTGTGACCAGAAAGATTAAGTAATATCATATAAGTCGTGTGCAATTGAGATTTACACTTAGAAGACCATGTGAAATTAATGTGTTATAGAAATATATACTTACTATTTGTGATGTCTAATTTTATGAAATTTAATTTTGCTAAGTGCCAAGACATTTGAAACAAACATTCTGGGTCTCTGTAAGGGTGTTTCTAGATGAGCTTAACATATTGAATCTATAAAGTGAATAAAGCAGACTGATCTCCTGTGTACAGTGGACCTCATCTATTTACTTTAATAAATGAAAATAACAATAATGTTAAGACAGGACTCTTCCTGTCTAGCTGTTTAAGCTCTCATGAGCCTTTTCTAGACTTTGGACTTGAACTGAAACATGGGTTTTCCTTGGCAAGTATATCAGCGTTTGGACTGGAACTAACATCAATTTCTTATAATCGATTTCTCTGTGTATTTCTTTCTCTCTCTCTCTCTTATATATATATACAGACACACACACCTATATACACATACAGATCTATCTTCTATTGTAGCTTTTTCTCCAGAGAAATTTAATACACATTGTTATCCAATCCATGATTATTTAATTCATCCACTCATTTAGTTATCTATTCATTTGTATGATAAGACTTAATTAGAACCCTATCTCAAAAACCTTAAAGGACAATATTGATAAAATGGAACATATCAAATTAACTTTCCAAAAGGCAAAAATAACAATCAATGTCAGAAGATAAATAATTCACTGTGTGAGAAAATTATTTGCAAGACAGGAGTTTTGAATTCCACAACTCCAGAAGTAAGTAAGTGTTAGTCACTCAATTGTGCCTGACTCTTTGCAACCCCATGGACTGCAGCCCATCAGGCTCCGCTATCCATGAGATTTTCCAGGAAGGAATACTGGAGTGGGTTGCCATTTCCTTCTCCAGGGAATCTTCCTGACCCAGGGATTTAACTGGGGTCTCCTGCACTGCAGGCAGATTCTTTATTGACTGAGCTACAAGGGAAACAACTTACAGAAGTTTTTAAAAATCAATAAGAAACAAATACCACATAAGAGAATACTGAAGAGTAAAAGCAGTATGCTTATAATAAGGAAGAACAAATTTTGAGTAGATATAAGAAAATTTGCTCTAAGATTGTCTCACAAAATAATTATAAGATTTTCTATTTTAAAGAGAAACTATAGTTAGGAATATAATGTATATTGTTGCAAACTCCTCTTTGGGAGAGAGAAATTTGCTAACATGCATACATATGCAGACATACACAATCTCTCACAGCAATTTTGCAACCATAACTGTAGTATATAAATTTACTGCTATTAAATTTGCTATAGATCTCACATAAATAAGACAAAATAATCTTGCCAGCAATTTAATTTTTAAAAAGGAATCAGAAAGTAAAATTCCTTTTCATGCATAACATCTACACCATGCACATTAACTAAACTGAATAGAATATGTCTGTTGTTTGTGTAAGCTTTAAATTATTATATGACCCACGTTAAGAAAGACATTAGATACAAAAAAGGAGCATATTTCTTGTCATCAAGAATTTTAGAGTTTAATGAGGTCCAAATGGAAATCATAGACAGAATGTTTTAAAACTGAAAACTCTCTAGTGAATAGAAAAGTTAATATACAGCTTCATGCATTTGGCTGTCAAACATACTGGAATAAGGCTTGTACATGGGACACATAATAGAGTCTTGAGAGATGCAGCTGAAATGACAGATGTGGTTCAGATCATAAAGTTTTTGTTTTTTTTTTTTTTTTTTTGATGTAATATTTGACTTGTACTCTAGAGCATAGAGAAATCCTTGATGGATTTTAAGCAAGGAAGTGAAATTATTAAATTTGATTTTTATAAAAAGACTGATATTTGTATACAAAAGACTAGAAAATGTAGATTCTGCAAAGCATTCATATAAAAATCCAATGATATAAACAGTGGTTTAAATGGCAATGACCATGAACAAGAAAAGGACACAGAAAAGGAATTTCAAGAAACTCTTTCACATATTACTAAAAGAATAAGAAGGATAGTAGTTACAACATTTCTTTTGTTTTAGGACCAGAATTATTGAAGATGTTGGTAAGAACAAGTTCATTAATGAAATAGGACCATCAATAAGGTTCACACTGAGAAGTTATAGAAGGAGAAAAAGTATAATCCATAAGTCTAGATTTCTTTTTCAAGAAGTATATCTGCAAAGAGGAACATTTTTGTGATATTGAGAGGGGACAAAGTGACCAATAAATATTTTTATGTTTGGAGAGGCTGGTGAAGGTTATCCACGGAGAGGAAGCCCTCTGGGATCAAGGAGAGGCTGGGAAAATAAGGAACAAATATCTTCCCCTGAGATGAGGAAAAATTGAGAAAACCTTGTGTGTACATTGAAAATTAATGGTCAATGTTTGGCAATTAAAGAATGTTATGCCCTATGTTCATTCTTTTTCTCTGAGGCACAAAGCAATTTTATTTTTTAAATGGAAGTAGGAGATAAGGCAGGGTTAATTTGTTGTTCTCTGAAAATAGAGATTCAGTACATTATTCACATATTTTACTGAAAGCATAAACCCTATGAAGAAAGTGAGTTGATTCTCCATAGCACTCAAAATTGGCCTTATAAGCATGGCAAGACATCGAGAAAGGTAGCTGATACATTTCCTCAATCATTCCAATCATTTAGACTTTAAAAATAATACATCAGCATTGTCCATTCATATTACAACAGAAGCTCCTTATATTCCAAGAAAAATATACCAGCCCAGGTTCAATGCATGATACTGGATGCTTGGGGCTGGTGCACTGGGACTACCTAGAGGGATGGTACAGGGAGGGAGGTGGGAGGGGGGTTCAGGATAAGGAACACATGTATACCTGTGGTGCATACATAGTGATGTATGGGAAAACCAATACAATATTGTAAAGTAATTAACTTCCAATCAAAATAAATAAATTTATTTTAAAAATAAAAATATGGAAAATTATAGAAATTATGGTGGAAATATCCTTAAGAAGTATTTAAGCCCAACAAATATTCTCACCACCCAACCTCCGATTGATATGCAGAGAAAAATCTATTACAGTAAGACATACTGCCAAGCATTAGGCTCAGTTTTTCCTATTTAAACATCAATAAAACATTCACATTGCAGGAAATGTGATAAATGTATTTATGAAAGAATAAAACTTTTTAATATGAAAATAGCATAGGTTCTCTAAAATCTATAGCTATACTGATAGATGAATCCATTGTAAATGTAAAATATTATGTGTTTAAGTCAATGGCTATAATTAATTTGCTAAGGCTATTTTAGCTTTTCTTATTTTGATCATTTTTGTCCTTTATGTTTCACCAGTAAAGCAAGAATATCTTGTCCTCTATTGTAGCGCATATAGAAAAATGTTATTTCTATGTTCCCTGAAGCAAACAGAGAACAATAACAGCAGAACAGAAGAGGGGGATAAAGAGCAAATATACTATACATTGGCCTCTAATCAAAAGGGAATGAAGAATAAGTAATTTTTACCACTGCTACTGCTGCTGATAAGTCACTTCAATCATGTCCGACTCTGTGCTACCCCATAGAAGGCAGTCCACCAAGCTCCCCTGTCCCTGGGATTCTCCAGGAAAGAACACTGGAGTGGGTTGCCTTTTCCTTCTCCAATGCATGAAAGTGAAAAGTGAAATTGAAGTCGCTCAGTCGTGTCCGATTGTTAGCGACCCCATGGACTGCAGCCTACCAGGCTCCTCGATCCATGGGATTTTTACCACAGATAGCTTTAAATTCTTTTTCCTGTACAAAGTCTTCCTAAAACTCTGCACTGTATGTGGACATATGTTTGTTTAATTTTATGAAGTGCCAAAATATATATCCTGGTACAGTGCCTTGCTATAGCCTTTTATTTTGTGTATATTTCATTTTTATAGACTAAAAGAAAGGCCAGAATTTACTTTTATTCCCTGTAAGATTTTAGTTATATCAATTATACTTATTGAACATTTTGTTGAGAGCTTCCAGGAGCAGCAATAATATATATCTGTAGTTTTTTGATTTCAAGAAAAGACATAGTCATATAAATAGTTTAGATTCATCATTATTATTCCTGGCTCTATTGGTCAGAGTTCCATCATAAACAAAACTATACTGTGAGAAGTGACTCACACAATTTTGGAGGCTAAGAAGCTTCACAGTCTGCTGTCTGTAAGCTAGAAGTTTAAGAAAGACAGGAATGTAATTTAATCTAAGTCCAAACACCAGAGAACCAGGGGAATCAACATGAGGCCAGAAGATGGGTGCAAAGAGAGTAAATTTTCCCTCCCTCTAGCTATTAATTTTGTTTAGACACACAACAGACTGGATGATGCCTACCCTCACTGATCTTTTTTACTTGATCTACAGATACAAATGCTAATCTCCTCTAGTAACACCTTTATGGATACACCTAGAAATAATATTTTACTAGTCATCCAGGCTGGAGAGGACAATGGCACCCCACTCTAGTACTCTTGCCTGGAAAATCCCATGGATGGAGGACCCTGGTAGGCTGCAGTTCATGGGGTCACGAAGAGTCGAACATGACTGAGTGGCTTCATTTTCACTTTTTACTTTCATGCATTGGAGAAGGAAATGGCAACCCACTCCAGTGTTCTTGCCTGGAGAATTCCAGGGATGGAGGAGCCTGGTTGGGCTGCCGTCTGTGGGGTCACAGAGTCGGACACGACTGAAGCGACTAAGCAGCAGAAGCAGTCATCTAGGCATCCCTCATGCCAACCAAGTTGACACAAAAAATTTACCATCACATCAGCCAATAAGAACAAACAAAAATTGTTCCTTTTGTTCTGTGCTGATATACCTACCAACTTTAAGTATCCAAGACTGATAGAAACCAGTTCATCACAGTATTCTGAAATCTAATCAAACTTAAACCCATACACAAGCACATACTATTTTGTAGTCCCTGGGACAGATATTTCATGTAAAATCTTTACTTTTCATAAACTAGAACAATATAAAGAAGTAGTCTTGTCATCCCAACCTACAAAACAACAATCCTAGACTTAACGATATAAATATTAAATAACTTGAGCAAGGTTATATCATTATTAAATGGCTGAGCTCAGATTTATGTTCATATTTGTCCAGTTGCAGAAATCTACACATACTCCTTGGAAGAAAAGTTATGACCAACTTATACAGTATATTCAAAAGCAGAGACATTACTTTGCCAACTAAGGTCCATCTAGTCAAGGCTATGGTTTTTCCTGTAGTCATGTATGGATGTGAGAGTTGGACTGTGAAGAAGGCTCAGCACCGAAGAATTGATGCTTTTGAACTGTGGTGTTGGAGAAGACTCTTGAGAGTCCCTCGGACTGCAAGGAGATCCAATCAGTCCATTTTGAAGGAGATCAACCCTGGGATTTCTTTGGAAGGACTGATGCTGAAGATGAAACTCCAGTACTTTGGCCACCTCATGCGAAGAGTTGACTCGTTGGAAAAGACTCTAATGCTGGGAGGGATTGGGGGCAGGAGCAGAAGGGGACGACTGAGGATGAGATGGCTGGATGGCATCACTGACTCGATGGAGGTGAGTCTGAGTGAACTCTGGGGATGGTAATGAACAGGGAGGCCTGGTGTGCTTTGATTCATGGGGTCGCAAAGAGTCGGACATAACTGAGCGACTGAACTGAACTTAACTGATGCTAAATATATTACAAACACAATGAATATATGTGTTGCTTTGAATACAAGAGTTAATTCCAACCCTGAAGAAAAATTGATCATTAAACATAGTACTGACTCATATACAGAAGATAAGATAAACTGACTAGCCAGTGGCCTCAGACACAGAGAGCAAGATTGCTGAGGAACAGATATCACATGATAAATCGATAAAAGTTCTGAAGATGTGAACTTAAAATTTCCTCCATAAAAGGCACTTATCAACCACTGACTTTTTAATACATTTAGGTGAAAGTGAACAAATTAGCTGTCACTGTTTCAATTTAAAAATTAGAGGGTAATAGTAGACCATTGGAGTAAAAATTAGACAAGATCTAAAATAAATTTCATGTCTATGAATAAAATGTAAGAAGAATCTACCAAAAGCTTGGAGAGAAATTGAAAGTTTGTGGGGAGTGGGGGCAGTGGAGAGGGAAAGAGAGATTCCTGTATTTGATGCCGAGATACCAACACACACAAAGTTATGCCTTGAAAAGTCATATTTGTGGGAATTAACATTGCTCTGATTATTTTCAAATTAGCCTGAAATAGACTTGAGAGAAAGTTGGTAAATTTTCATATATGTATTTAAAGGTTTGGATTTTTTTTCATTTGTCTGATTTTTAGAACTTAATTTAGCATTTAATTACAGAAAAAAAATCTCATTTATGATTTGTTTTACAAAATAGCATTTGAAATAACCCAAAGTACTTATACCTTAAAATTTGAATGTCAATGCCTTAAGTTGCACATTAATCAATGTTAAATTTTTCCAATCTCTCAAATATATTTTTTTTTGTCTAGTTATTTTTAGTCAAGATTAAAAGGTCAAAGCTTTGTCTCTGTAGACATTAAGTCTCTCTCTTTAAATTTCACTTTGAAATAATGATAGTTTCACAGGAAGTTACAAATAAATATATATATACTTTTAGCCAGCTTTTCCCAATGATAGGTATTGCAGAACTACAGGACAGTGTCAAAACCAGGAAATTGACACTGGTATTATCCACAGAGTTTATTCAGGTTTTATATGCTTATATTTCATACCCTTTTGTGTGTGTATGTGTGTGCAGGTCTACAAAATTGTATCACTTGTATAGTTTTGTGTGACTGCCACTGTAATCATGAAACTTAACTGTCACCAGAGTTTTCCTTGTGCTACTTATAAATGAATACATTTTCTACGTTTATATCTTTTAATGTTAATATTTACATTAATACTTCAAGTGAAGTATTATGCAAACAGTTTGTCACTATAAGAACTGTGAATCTTTACTATACCTTTACAAAGAGGAAGTATCTAGTCATTCCTTGCTAAATAACTGTATCTTTTATGGTAATGCAAGCATGTGGCTTCCTGAAATTGATTTCGCTGGAAGTATAAGTAAACTTTTTGGGTGTTTCCAAGTGTATTTTGAACCTCATCTGATTTCTTTTCAATTAACTGTGTAGTATCATGTATTGTACTGTATTATGACTCTATTTGTGAACTAAGCAAGAACATAATGGAGGGAATTGTATCATTGAGATCCTCTCAGTTTAAGAATGGTAGCCAAATTGCAAAGGATGGATTATTTTATAATCATGCGTTATAAGCTATTTTGCATCATTAATTTCTTTGTGTAGTCATCAAAAGGAGCTAGTAAAGAATTATCTTTGTAAAAGATTATGTCTTTATAATTTCATCTCAAGTTAAAAAGATTTCTGCTGCATCATTCAAATGCTTAAGAAGTGTGACTTCAATAAACATTTCTGTTTCTCAGATATGAAGCTATTTTGAATTCAACTGAATTCATGACTGTACAATAAGCTTTTCTCTTATCTATTCTAAGAATCAATGCTTTAAAAGAACATTTAACTATTGAACATTTTATTTATTTTAAAAACTTCAAATTGTAGAAGGACCATGGATATTCTTACTGTGGACAATTCTGTCCTTTTTCAGACACCATTTCCAGTGGCTAAAAGAAAGCAAAATAACTCTACAAACTGTTAGAAAATCTAACAGTATGACATTCAAGCAGATATAAATCTCAGGCTACATTAAAAAAAAAAAACTGAACTGTAAATACTGACTTGTCAGTATCTAGGAAATCAGAAGTCAATTCAATCAATATTTAATGGAAGGAGCTCCCATTCCATTTCATACTTTCAGATTTGTGGAGGTTTTTTTCCAAAAGAAACTTATTCATAGATTTGTTAAAGATATAAAACATAGAGACAATTAGTCAATTTTCCTTTATATTGTAATTTCCAGTAATATGAGGCAAAATGCTGACTTTGAGTGATAAAGAAAATTTAACTGTTCTGTTACTGAGTAGTCTTCTATATCCATATAGCAGGACTTAGCTTTTCCACAAAGGCACACTCATACAATAGTCTAAGAACTTCTGAGTTTAAAGCAATAAAAAATAATTATATATTTTTGTGACTTTCAGCTAACTCAGTGGTGTGACTGAATCTAGCCATTACTATCAGTTATACTAAAAGCTTTCCTTAAGTACTTCTAGTGTTATTATTAGTATCACACATATATAAAATACTTTCATCATCCCTTATGGCTCAGCTGGTAAAAAATCCACCTACAATGCCAGAGACCTGGATTTGATTCCTAGACTGTGAAGATACCCTGGAGAAGGGAAAGGCTACCCACTCTAATGTTCTGGCCTGGAGAATTCTATGGGGTTGCAAAGAGTCAGACACAACTGAGAGACTTTCACTTCAAGTGCTTCTAGTGTTATTATTAATATCACACATATATAATATACTTTCATCTCCTTCTGCAGATTTAGATAACATGTCAAAGGGTGTCTTTCTGAGGAAAATATAGTATCTCACATTTTCTCTGTCACTGATTTAAGGTTTTTTTTTTCTTCAATCCTTGGTTTTCCCGTATTTTGACTTCTCTTTTCTTTCCCATTCAGACCACCCTTTTCTTTCAAAATATTTTTCCATAAATGCAACATCACTTGTCTTGACACATTATTGCCTCGTCGCATCAAGCTTTCAGTATGTTATTCAACTCTGACTCCAGTTCTAAGAAAACTCCTTTTGTCTCGAATAGAATGTTACCTTATCATCATTTTAGTAATTTTACACTATTTTTTCTTTAGTCTCTTCCACATAATGGTTAATTACAAAACTAAAGCATAAAAAGGTGATTGCAACACTACAAGTGTTTATTAAGATTCCACTTAGTCTTCGGACCTTGCTAAGCTCTGTGGACATAAAAACAGAAACATAGGTATGATTTTTTGTTGCTGGTCTATGCTACTGTAAATAGTACTGAAACCACAATATTCAATGTCCATTAGTCCCCTGTCACATGATTACCACCTGCTTTGTACAGCACTATACTAAATATTTTGAAGTGGTAATATGAGTATATGGGTTTATAATGACAATACAGTCAGATGAAGCCAGATAACATCATTGAGTGAACAATCTAAGATACACATATAATCAGAAAATGATTAATAAAATATAGACCATATCAATAACTTACTTTGTGCCTGAGACTTTAAAAATATCGTCTCACTTAATCCTCACAACATTCTAAGTTTACCACCATTACAACCCATGTTTACAGATGAAAGGAATCATACTGTGGATTATACATCTTTATGCATTATAATTCTGGAGGGGAAAATGGCAACACACTCCAGTGTTCTTGCCTGGCAAATACCATGGACAGGGGAGTATGAAGGGTTACAGTCATGGAGTCATAAATAAATGGACATGACCGAGTAACTGAGCGTATGCATTATGCGAGGCTTGAAACCAATCCATGTTTACCTTTTGATATCATCTATGCTCATAATCAATGTATTTTTCCTGTTTCAAGGTGCAGGGATCCAAAATATGCCAACTTGCCAATTAATGGAAATATTTCTGTGACATAATATGCTATACAATAAGATAGATTTTTAGGTGGCACAAATGACAACTAGGGATATTTTACAATCACAACTAGCATTTCATTCCTATTTGAGAGTCATTTAGGCTTCCTTCAATATTCTCAATAGAAGAGACCTAACTCCCTTGCATTGCTGATTATTTCACTATTGGTCATTCATATCTGTTAATTTGCTCATTGATTCAATATTAATTTTGGAATAACTTTTATGTGAAGGCAGCCCACCAAGCACTAAAGGGGACATAATGATACATTCAGACACAGATCTACATTCAAGGATTTATAATTTATTACAGGTTTTTAATTTTTCCTATTTTTTGAATAAAATTTTGCTTCTTAATTATTTTTCATATAGCAATCTTATAATGCTTTTGCAAGCAAAAGAGAATGAGTTACTCTAGACTTCTACATGGCAGCCCTCCAGATAAATGAAAAAAAAAAAAAAGTAATCTCTCCATAGTCTCACACTTCTATAAGCTAATCATTTTTGAATCCATCAAATTAGTCCACTACCATCCATATTGGTATCATTTTTATGTAGTATGAATTTTAAAGATGTGGAATTTCAAACTAAAAACAATATTCTAGATGTATATTGATTGGTACTAACTATTATGAGAACTATATTCCTCATAATTTTAATATTAAACTACTAATGTAACTTAAATATATATTTCATTTGTAACTTATCACTCTCATGTTTCATGTCAATCAGTTTAGTTGCCCAGTAGTGTCTGACTCTTTGTGACCACGTGGACTCCAGCACTTCAGACTTCCCTGTCCATCATCAGCTCCCAGCTTGCTAAAACTCATGTCCATCAAGTTGGTGATGCTGTTCAACCATCTCGTCTTCTGTCGTCACCTTCTCCTTCTGCCTTCTATCTTTCCTAGCATCAGAGTCTTTTCCAAGGAGTCAGTTCTTCGCATCAGGTGGCCAAATAATTGGAGTTTCAACTTAAGCATCAGTCCTTCCAGTGAATATTCAAGACTGATTTCCTTTAGGATGGACTGGTTGTATCTTCTTGCAGTCCAAGGGACTCTCAGCAGTCCTCCAACATCACAGGTCAAAAGCATCAATTCTTCAGTGCTCAGCTTTCTTTATAGTCCAGCTCTCACATCCATACATGACTACTGGAAAAACCATAGGTTTGACTAGATGGGCCTTTGTCAGCAAAGTACTGTCTCTGCTTTTTAATATGCTGTCTAGTTTTGTCATAACTTTAATTCCAAGGAGCAAGCATCTTTTAATCTCATGGCTGCAGTCACTATCTGCAGCGACTTTGGAACCCAAAAAAATAAAGTCTGTCACTGTTTCCATGGTTTCCCCATATCTTTGCTGTGAAGTGATGGGACTGGATGCCATGATCTTAGTTTTTTGAATGTTGAGCTTTAAGCCAGCTTTTTCACACTCTTCTTTCACTTTCATCAAGAGGCTCTTCAGTTCCTATTCACTTTCTGCCATCTGGGTGGTGTCACCTGTGTATCTGAGGATATTGACATTTCTCCTGGCAATCTCGATTCCATCTTATGCCAAATATAAACACAGATTTTCTTCACCTGGATTATTCCTAGGTGACCACCTGAAAATTAAGTAAAATGTAGAAACATATTTATAATTTTATATTATCAATTGGTTTAAAATTGTATGTGATACATTTATTAGTATATTTGTTATTGTTCAGTCACTAAGTCATATCTGACACTTTGCAAACACATGGACTGCAGCTCACCAGGCTTTCCTGTCCTTCAAGATCTAGAGTTTGCTCAAACAACATAGCATGGTCCATTGAAGAAGGGAATGGCAAACCACTTCAGTGTTCTTGCCTTGATAATCCCATGAACAGTACAAAATTAGTATATTAGATAATTTTGAGAATTTATTTAATGTGCTTCATTGATTTTCAAATTTGTTTTGAACCTCATCAGTAACCTCATTTATATGAACATTTATACACATGAGCAAATGCAAAATAATTTAGAATTATCTATTTCATTTTACAATAATATTAGAGAAATGTGGAATAAAGAAATACTGAGAAGGAGTTGAAGTTTTCTAGACATGTTTTGTTTTTCTTCTAAGAAAATCTTACAGTTGA
>SJYC01089490.1:0-52868 GCA_006408675.1 Madoqua kirkii
TATATATATATATATATATATATATATATATAGGAAATTCCCATATCATGTTTTATTGAATGCTCTCTCAAGATAGTTTTTCATTAAACTGAAAGTCTAACATATATAATTAATTTTATTCTTCAGCACATGGTATTTATTTTGGAGTTCTGAAAAAGAATGCTGAAGATGGAGAACCAAGCCTTGTGTCCTTCATGTGTTTCTTCTTCAGCTAGAATATGGAGATCTTAATAAGGGAAAAGTTTAGAGTCATGCAAAGAGCACAAACCTGAGCAAATATTTTTAAAAGGGTCAACCTCCATAGGAAGACCCAGCCTAGTTACTAACAGCTGTTGTTGTTGTTGTTCAGTCACACAGTCAGGTCTGACTCTTTGCAATCCCATGGACTCTCACAGTTCATGCTTCCCTGTCCTTCACCATCTCCTAGAGTCTGCTTAAACTCATGTCCATTGAGTCAGATATGCCATCCAACTATCTTATCCTCTGTTATCTCCTTCTCCTCCAGCCTTCAATCTTTCCCACAATCAGAGTCTTTTCCAATGAGTCAGTTCTTCACATCAGGTGGACAATGTGTTGGAGTTTCAGTTCCAGCATTGATCCCTCCAGTGAATATTCAAGACTGATTTTACTTAGGATTGACTGGTTTGATCTCCTTGCAGTTCAAGGGACTCTCAAAAGGCTTTTCCAACATCACAGTTTAAAAGCATCAGTTCTCTGGTGTTCAGCATTCTTTATAGTCCAACACTTACATTCATACATGACTAATGGAAAAACTATAGGTTTGACTATATGGACCTTTGTTGCCAAAAAAATGTTTTTGCTTTTTAATATGCTGTCTAAGTTTGTCATAACTTTACTTCCAAGGAGCAAGCATCTTTTAATTTCATGGCTGCAGTCACCATCTGCAGTGATTTTGGAGCCCAAGGGGGGAAAAAAAAGTCACTGTTTCTATTGTTTGCCTATCTAAAATGATGGGAGTGGATGCCATTATCTTCAGTTTTTGAATGTTGAATTTTAAGTCAGCTTTTTCACTCTCTTTCATCAAGAGGCTCTTTAGTTCCTCTTTGCTTTCTGCTGTTAGAGTGGTGTCATCTGCATGTCTGAAGTTACTGATATTTCTCCCAGCAATCTTGATTCCAGTTTGTACTCCATCCAGCCCGATATTTCACCTGTGCACATAAGTTAAATAAGCAGGATGACAATATACAGCCTTGAAATACTCTTTTCCAATTTTGAACCAGTTTGTTGTTCCATGTCCAGTATGAACTGTTGCCTTTTGATCTACATACAGGTTTCTCAGAAAGTAAGTATGGTCATCTGGTTTTTTCATCTCTTTAGGAATTTCCCACAGTTTGTTGTAATCCACACAATCAAAGGCTTTAGGATAGTCAATGAAGCAGAAGTAGGTTTTTTTTTTTTTTTTTTTTTAATTCTCTTGCTTTTTCTATGATCCAAAGGATTCTGGAAATTTGATCTCTGATTCATCTGCCTTTTCTAAATCCAGCTTGAACATTTAAAAATTCTCAATTCATATACTGTTTAAGCCTACTTGGAGAATTTTGAGCATTACTTTGCTAGCATGTGGAATGAATGCAATTGTGCAGTAGTTTGAACATTATTGACAGTGCCTTTCTTTGAGATAAGAATAAAAACTGACCTTTTCCAGTCCTGTGGCCATTGATGAGTTTTTCAAATTTGCTGGAGTATTGAGCGCAGCACTTTCACAGCATCATCTTTCAGGATTTGAAATAGCTCAACTGGAACTCCATAACCTCCACTAGCTTTGTTCATAGTGATGCTTCCTAAAGCCCATTTGACTTTGCAGTAGAAGATATCTGGCACTGAATGATCACACCATCGTGGTGATCTGGGTCATTAAGATTTTTTTTAATATAGTTCTGTGTATTTTTACTACCTCTTATTAATATCTTCTGCTTCTATTAGTTTCCTACTGGTTTATGTCCTTTATTGTGCCCATCTTCACATGAAGCATTCCCTTGGTATCAATTTTCTTGAAGAGATTTCTAGTCATTCCCATTTTGTTGTTTTCTTTTATTTCTTTGCATTGTTCATAGAAAGGCTTTCTTATCTTCCCTTGCTATTCTTTGGAACTCTGAATTCAGGTGGGTGTACTTTTCCTTTTCTCCTTTTTCTTTCACTTCTTTTCTTTCTCAGCTATTTGTAAGTCCTCCTCAGACAACTATTTTGCCTTTTTTGCATTTCTTTTCCTTGGGGATGATTTTGATCACTGCCTCCTATAAAATGTTATGAAAATCCATCCATAGTTCTTCAGGCACTCTATCAGATCTAACTTCTTGAATCTATTTGTCACTTCTAGTGTGTATTTGTAAGGGATTTGATTTATGTCATACCTGAGTGGCCTAGTGGTTTTCCCTATTTTTTCAATTTATCTCCCTTTTAAATTAGAGATAAGATTCTTAAGGGAAGAGCCCCTGAAGGAGAGCATGGCAAATTACTCCAGTATTCTTCCATGGAGAATCCCATGTACAGAAGAGCCTGGTGGGCTATAGTTCATGGAGTGGCAAAGAGTCTGACATCACTGAACAACTAACATTTTCACTTTCTCTTTTCATGTTTAATAAACATTTACATTTTATTCATATGTCAAATAGACATTTACATTTACAAAGGACCATATGTGGCAAGCAGTCTTGTGGGCATGAAGTTAACCCTACCAACAGAAAAAAGATATGAACCTGGCCTTACACAGCTGCAATCTAATGAAAATAAATATAAGTAAAATAAGTATGTAATTATGTATTTTGCTAAGTGATTGAGGGGAAATGAAAGAGTGCTGAGTGATAATTATGGTGAGAGAAGTCTTCACTGAAGAGTTTATATTTAAGAAAACATATGAAGGATTAACAGGGATTAACCAGGTCATGGGAGAAGGCAATGGCAACCCACTCCAGTACTCCTGCCTGGAAAATCCCGTGGGCGGAGGAGCCTGGTGGGCTGCTGTCCATGGGGTTGCTAAGAGTTGAATTCGACTGAGCGACTTCATTTTCTTTTCACTTTCATGCATTGGAGAAGGAAATGGCAACCCACTCCAGTGTTTTTGCCTGGAGAATCCCGGGGATGGGGGAACCTGGTGGGCTGCTGTCTATGGGGTCATGCAGGGTCAGACACAACTGAGGCAACTTAGGAGCAGCAACCAGGTCATCAGTAAAGCAAAAGAATACTCGAAACACATGGGATAATGAGAATTAAATTCATGAAACAAGAAATGATTTTGGAACATTAGAGTGACTGAATTATTATTGCTATAATTTAAAACTAATATTGTTTATATATTTGAAATTATTGAAACTATTTGGAAACTAAAAATGAGTTACAACACTATTTAAATAATGATTTGGTTTCTTCCTATGTACTTCTTTTTGCACACCTGGCTATCTAATTTTGCAGCGATAATTTCACAGAAGCTATTATTAATTAGATTTAACAAAGCCAAAAGTGAAGAATCTTTTTAAACCAGGCAGTAAGTTTGATAAAGCAATTTTCATCTGTAACTCACTGTTTTCTATCCTTTCGTGGGTCTCGAGATGTGGAAGGAATTAAGTGACTTTGTCTGGTTTATGTTCCCCACAAGAGTTTCTAGCCTCAAACCCCATCAGATTCTATGAAGTGTTTAACCAAAATTGTCTCTTAAGCAGTTGATTACCTAAGTTTCTTCTTTCAGAGATGGCAGTTTCATCAGCAACTTTATTCACTTCTAGCAAATATGTTAGTTGTTCTCTGTGACTATTTCCAGTGTCTCTTACTAGTTCTTTCTGTTACTCTTGACAGTTCCCAGCAGCTGTCAGTAGCATTGCTCCCTGGGGGTCACAGATCTCAGAAGCTCTTACCAGAAGTTCTTCAGCAGCTCCTCCTGAGAGTCTCAACAGGGTCTCAGAAACAACCTCTAATGGTAACTATCTGCAGCATGATTCTTTAAAAACACACATCTGAAGGAGCTGCTTCAAACTGCTTTACACTTGCATTAGGGAAACAGCTCTCTGGGTCCCCAGCTGTTTCTTGTCTCATAGAGCTTTTAGGGAAATTTTTGCATTTTGAAAATCCTTGACATGTAAAATAGGATATGGCATATCTATAAACTACCTGCTGATCAGACATTAAGTAAATTTGCTAACCTTATTTATGAAAAGAGGGTATAGCTAGAAAGCCAGCCAGTTTACCAACTGAATCTGAAAAACAAACTGGGTGACGCTAAATAATAAGTGGGAGAACAATTCATGTTCTCTGAATTCTTATGTGATTCCACCAATAGGTTCACAATCTGCTTAATTGATTCAAGTTAAAATCAAGATTCATCAGTGTATACAAAAGAGGCTGCATAGAGCACTATGAAGCTGCCAACGGAAAACTGCTACCCTTTCTCTTTTCTTTAAAAATAAATCCCTAATGCCAGATACCGTTAATATTGGCAGAAACAAAGGGAGAACTAACTTTGAGGTTTGCCTTTTGTGAATTTTAAGTGCTAACCAGGCAAAACAGAATAAAATATAAAGTGATGGTAGGACATCTCTAGTATACACCAAGGGGCTCATAATCTCACTCATATGATTTCAGTTTCTAGGGTTTGAAGGTTTTTCAGATAGAGTGATGATAAGCCAGACTTTCTCAGTGTCTAACTACCCAAACATTCCTTTTAAGCAAGTTTGAAAGCTGCATTAACTCTTTCAGTGGAGTAATTTCCCCAATGGTACCCTGGTGACCTGAAAGGCAATACAGATTTCCTACATGTCTCACTTTCCTCAATTTCAAGGCACAAGTCCAATCAGCCTTTTAGCTGCTGGAAAATGTGCTTATATGAAATTGTTCCAGATGTTTTTTCAGTTTATTGCAGTTTTATGAAAGGTCTAAGATCTATAAGAACATATTATCCAGCATAATTAGTAGTCAAGAGTGGATAAGATACTCTTTAAATATTTGAATCCCAATTAATATTTTTGGAAGATTTCACATTAACATAAAGCCTAAACTTCTTAACAGGTTGTGTGACGACTTGTCTAGTTTGTTAAAGGCTGTCTTAAGTTCATTATGACAGCATTATCATTAATGGTGCCCCTATTTACTCTTAAGATGAGTCCTTGTTTAGATGAAATTTATATGACCACCATTATTATTGTAGCATAAAAGTCCTGTGATGAGCTGGCCTTGTCTAAAGCTGCAGACTCACTTTGTATCACTCATTGTCTTTAGTAATCCAGCTTCACTGAACTTCTTGTGATTGCCTGGATGTGAATTGCTCTCTCAACTTTGTGCTTTTACTTATGGATGGATCACCATGCATAAAGCTCCCCTTATTACCTGATTTTTATTAGTTTTTCAAGGGGAAATTTCCCTGCCATGTCGCCTTAAGCTTTTGTCTATTCCCTTGGTCAGCACCAACATCTCTGATAGGCTCTCTTTACACATTATCCATGGCCCTACTCTTTCTCAGTACATATATCTGCTTTCTATGTTTTTTTACTGACCTGTCTCTCCAAGACATCAGGAGAGCCCAGTTTGAATCCGGAGTTGGGAAGATCCGCTGGAGAAGGGATAGGCTACCCAAGTCCATTCTTGGGCTTCCCTGGTGTCTCAGCTGGTAAACAATCTACGCCATGTGGGAGACCTGGGTTTGATTCTAGGATTGGAAAGACCTATGGAGAAGGGAACAGCTACCACTCCAGTATTCTGGCCTGGAGAATCCCATGGATTGTATAGACCATGGGGTTGCAAAGAGTCGGACACCACTGAGTGATTTTAAGAGTTGATGACTTTCACTTTCATGCTGTTAAGAGTTGAATTCCCCCCTTCCCCATTCCTATGTGGGAGTCCTAACCTCTACTACCCCAGAATATGACCTCATTTGGAAATAAGGTCATTGCAGAGGTGATCAGTTATGATAAGGTCACACTGGAGCAGGTGAGCCGCTGACCCAGTGTGACCGGTGTCCTTATGAAATGGGGATATTTGGACATGGAGAGAATGCCAATGACATGAGGACAGACCCTAAGCTGGTGTCTCCATGAGCTAAGGGACAGAGATAACCAGTAAACCTCCAGGAGCTCAGGGAGAGGCTGGGACAGAGCCTCTACAGAGCCCTCAGGAGGGACCAGCCTACCATCACCCTGCCCTGGGACTTGTGGCTCTCCGAGCTGGGGAGAACGTGTGTATGAGCCCCTGCCTGTGGAGCTTCCTTATGGCAGATGACAAACTAAACACACGTACATCTCCTTTGTGACTTTGTCACCACACACCATTTTACAGGGAGGTGTGACTCTCCTGTGAGTTCTATGGTGGGGAGAGATGATTCTGTCCCCCGCTGAGCACCCTGATGGATTCTCTGCGCTGGGCATGTTGCCCAGCACGTTGTAGGCACCCGAAGAGTAGCTGTTGGATAGATGACTACGTTCCTTGTCATCTCTGCCAGAAACATAGCCATCAGAGTTCACTGGATTCTTCCTACTTGCTCCAGATAGTGCCAGAGTTGGGTGTGTACACAGGACATACTGTAACAACCACCCTGAGCTGACCCAATGGCATGTTCTTTTAATTTCCACAGGCCTTGTGGGTGCTGGGAGTCTGGTGAGGTGGGGGCTGTGTCGGGGGTCAGGGTGGAGCCTGACTGCAGCCCTCAGCTTGGGCAGAGGGGGAGGCCGTGGAAGGCCCGGGAACAGTGGAAGCTGCAGGTCCCTGCTGGGGTGTGCAGGCCTTGGCAGTGGGCTCCTCCTCCGTCCATCCACTGTGGACCTTTGGGACAGCAACTGGCACCCTGGTCACTGCAAAGGGCCAGCCACCCCTTCACACGCACTGGCTGTTGGGGTGAGCAGCTGTCCTAAGTTGCGCTGCGGCAGGTCACAGAGGGCTCTTGCTTTGTTCTTGAAGCACCGCCGTCATCTCTGTGATGTCATGGCTGACCCCGGGTTCTGGTACCTTATGCACGATGCCTGGTGGAGCTTATGCCTTGGGGCAGACGTGGGCCTTCGGAGCTCCACCTGCAGATCTGGGAAGGACCTCCGTTATCACTGAGCCTCCCCTCTGCAAAATCGGCAAATGAGGAAACAGAGAGGCAGAGCAACCTATCCAGAGCCACACAGCCGGGCAGGGTCAGAACAGGAGGAGGGCCCAACCCTTCCTCCAGGCTTAGGGTTTAGACACTCACACTTCAGGAAGAAGGGGCTGGGAAAGCGTGGTACCAGGAGAACAGTAGAAAAGTTCAAGAGTTTTTTTCTCTTTTTTTTTCCTTCTTCCTCTTCTCTGAAATCCCGAGTCTTAAGTGCTTGCTTTTCAGAAGCGTCTGAGAGAACTCTAGGAGCTGGCTGCTCCTCCCTCCCGGCGCCGCCCTCATTCCCCCTCTGTGTTACACTGTCCTCCTCCTGGCTCGCCCTGCCCCCCACACATGCAAACGTGTGAGCACACACGTGACAGGGTACTCACAAAGCATGTGCCACACACAGGACGCACATGCGCATACGCTCGCGATACCCCTGTGTTCTGCGCAAACCCTGAGGAAGCCCGGCTGTGTGGCTCCGATAGCAGAGGACTACGGGGTCCTGACTGCTCCTCGAGGTTGAGGTTCACAAAGAGCCCTTTGAGAATCCGCAGGCAAGCCAGGTGGTCTCGATGAGTGTGAGGTGTGACTGTGCACTTCTGAGTGCATGTGTGGTTGTGCACGCGCACAGCAGGGAGCACAGAAGTCCAAGCAGCCGCGGTCACCTGCATCGTCTGGTGTGTCCCGGCCGTGTTCGTGCTTGGCCTCCATGTGCATAAGCTGTCCCTTCCCGTCTTCTGTGTGGCTGATGATAAAGGTGAGTTGGGGGAGGATAGATGTCCTTTGGTGACCTCTCCATACTTGGACCCGTGCCACGGCCATTCCCCGGTATTGGCATTCCCAGCAAGGCCAGACTTCTGGCCAGAAGTTCCCACAGGTCCCACCCAAGAGAGCCTGGCCCATCTCCGGCTGGGTCCACCCAAGCCAGCCAGTTTGCCTGTGGGGAGTCGCTATGGTGACAAGCCACTATGGCCCCATCAGCCCTTCTCCAGCAGAGAGCACTGACTGGCCATCCAGTGGCCTCTTGCCCGACCTTCGTGAGCTGAGGCTGTGTTTATTGTCAGAAAGATGACTAAGAAATCCCCGACATATCGTATCATCAGCATTATGATCAGAGAAACAACACCTACAAAATCTATTATTCATTAAGTGTAACCAATATATAATTTAAAACAGTGGGTTTTGTCAAATAATGTTAGGTCAGCATAATTTTCTGCCTATTACTAATATCTATAACATCTTTGCCTTAGTCAGCTCTATTTAAATATGCAATCATTTACAGCTTTTGAGAATATTTCTGTGCACTCCCAATTTCCAATATTCAACTACGACAAATTTTATGCTGACATCAATAGCAAACTATTAAAGACAGTATTTCATTATTGGTTTTTCATCCCAAAAGTTATTTACAATTATATACTAAGCACTAATATTAAAGGAAACCATTTAAATGAGGTGCTATCTACTTTAACAATATGTCTGTCACAGAATGAGATTGTGTTTAAAGATTTTATCAAGAAATGGTTGTTTGCTGAGGTTATGTTTTGTCCATGAAATATGCATTTCATATCTCTTTCATTTCATTAACATAATTTAATTTGTGCTTGCATTTTGTGCATAATACATATTTGATTTACAAAACAAATATTTCCATTAGAAAATGAATTTCATGCAGGCAAAAAAGCAGAACCAAATGATGTATTGAAGGAAAATAAGAAGAAATGAAATGCATTTTCTCAGTCTATTAAAAAATCTATGGCATTGACAGAAAGTGCACTTAGTGCTACATTTAAAAAATAGCACATATGTCAATGTATTAACAAATAGAATTGGAAATACAAATATTTCCCTATATCAAGCCAAGAATCTCTTTATTTTAATTGAGTTGATTTAAAAGCCCAACTACAATTTAATTTTTATTTCATGATGTGATGCTGGGGCTGGTACAGTCGGAGCTGTGTGGGGTTGGCGGTTGATGGAAGAAGATAGTTGACCTTAAAAATGGCTTTTATTGACAATGGAGAGACATGGTTCAATAGGAAGTGAAGGGGAAGCAGGCCCTTTGTGATCTGGGAGCAGGGTGGGGACAGTGAGGCTGGCAGGCTTTGGAGCAGCTCCTTGCTCAGTTGCTCCCCTGTTGCCCCGTTCTGGCTCCTCTCTCCTCTGCAACCTTCATACCTTGCCCCCACCCAGACTGTGGGGTTGGTTGGGGTCCCAGGAAGTGAGGAACATGAGTGTTTGAGTGTTGGCTGGCCCACACATGAGACAGAGGCTCTGGAATTAGGAGAGCGGGGGATCTCGGAGTGGGGCTCCTGCCCTGCAGGCCAGCCAGCCACTGAGGCCCTTCTCACCCAGAAGTGTGGCCCAGGGCATGCATGCCCCCATCAGTGCCCCTACAACATTATTAGAGGTGATGTACTTGATCAACAGTGTGAATTCAATGATAAAAAGACTCAGGAAGAGGTCAGGATTCCCAACTCAGGTATCCCCAGCTCCCATTCAGCTCAGTAGAAACTGAGGGATGCCGATCCTTCAGGAGAGCTGCGGGCGGGGGGACCTTCAAGACAGACTACTGGAGTCCAGCGAGGCTCAGAGGTGGCAGCATTGAACAGTGAGTCTGTAGCCAAGTTCCTTTCCCTTTCTATTCCAGTTCTGAGGGATTTCCTCTCTCCCGCCACTCTACTGATGTTTTAAAAATTTGCCTTCACAGTTCTAATTTTTAAAAACTCTCTTCCTTCCTTTTTAAGTGAATGTCCTTTTTGTCCGTCTCTGCTTCCTGTTTCATGGAGTCACTTCCTTTTTACCTCCACTTACATGAGGCATCAAAAGTTGTCAAACTCAGAGAAGCAGAGGGCAGAATGCTGGTTGCCAGGGCCTGGGAGATGTGTATAAGAGACAGGGGTGGGGACAGTGAGGCTGGCAGGCTTTGGAGCAGCTCCTTGCTCAGTTGCTCCCCTGTTGCCCCGTTTTGGCTCCTCTCTCCTCTGCAACCTTCATACCTTGCCCCCACCCAGACTGTGGGGTTGGTTGGGGTCCCAGGAAGTGAGGAACATGAGTGTTTGAGTGTTGGCTGGCCCACACATGAGACAGAGGCTCTGGAATTAGGAGAGCGGGGGATCTCGGAGTGGGGCTCCTGCCCTGCAGGCCAGCCAGCCACTGAGGCCCTTCTCACCCAGAAGTGTGGCCCAGGGCATGCATGCCCCCATCAGTGCCCCTACAACATTATTAGAGGCGATGTACTTGATCAACAGTGTGAATTCAATGATAAAAAGACTCAGGAAGAGGTCAGGATTCCCAACTCAGGTATCCCCAGCTCCCATTCAGCTCAGTAGAAACTGAGGGATGCCGATCCTTCAGGAGAGCTGCGGGCGGGGGGACCTTCAAGACAGACTACTGGAGTCCAGCGAGGCTCAGAGGTGGCAGCATTGAACAGTGAGTCTGTAGCCAAGCTGTCTGCCTAGGCCACTGCCCTCTTTTACTATTCCCCAATCGGAAAGCTCTTTTCTGTATCCCACAAATCCATACCCCACTCACATCCACCATGGCTGCCCCACCTGCAGAAAGAGGACGCAGCCACTGTCCTGACAGCTGCTGGGATGATGAAACAGGGTGGAGAGACCTCAAGTACAAGGCTGAGGTCTCTTTAGAAGGGAACCAAGGCTAGTCTTGGTATGTGATTGTGGCTTTGTTGAGGAGGGCTGCCTGGGCCTCAGGTGAGCTCCCCTTATGTGTGCAGTGGGTGGTGGTGATACCGGGGCTCCAAGCGGGGCTGTAGCCAGTTACACAGCTTGCATACTGAACCACAATAGCGATGCCGTTTATGCAGAAGAGTAGAGGGTGCCTCCAGGTGTCACACAGTATGGCACCCTGGGACGGAGCCACACCGTCAGTGGCATGGGCGCACACATACAGTTACACTCTGACGTACTCACACATGCTCCCACTCACTCTACTTATGCACACTCACAACACACATGCTCACAATTATAATCACACTCACCCATATGCACACATATGCATACAGCACTCACACTCTCTCACGCAATCCGGAGACCCTGCAGACCAGCCTGCTCACCTGAGCCCACCTTGGCCTCGGCCCTCTGCACTCCTTGTCCCCTCCCGCCAGAATGTGGGCTCCTCTGAGACTGGACCAGGCCTCCTTGGACAGCCTCCACTGTACCAGACAGAGGCCTATGCACACCTGGACACAAGCAGGATGGCGCCTTGCAGGTGGGAAATGCCCACAGGCCTCTGGGGCTGGGAGGGATGGAAAGGGGGCTTCCTGCAGCATCTGAATGGAATCTATAGCACCAGACTCAGGGACATGTATGTGCTTGCAAGGCCTGGCCTGGTCCCTGCTCCTAACCTGTTCCAAGGCTACAAGTCCCCTCCCTCAGCCCCTCCACTGCCTGGGGCCAGCGGGCAATGTCATTAGACAAATCCTTTTTTGTTTCAATCCCAATGGTCACGGAAAATAGTCGTGCTACTGGAGCAAGAGGAACCCAGCCGAGGAACTGGAAGGTTGAAGGTCTGCCTAGGAGGGGGAGGGAGGGGTTCAGACCCAGAGTGGGGGTCAGGGTGGTGGGAGCTCCTGGTGTGGGTCTTGGCTGACTCTGTCCAGGCACTCGAAGGCCAATCCGATGGCCTGTGCCTCTGGGTCCCCCCACTCTGAGGCCCTGGCCATGCTGCCTGGAGGAGTTGGGGACTCAAGGCCCACACATGAGGAAGCCAGGGTCACTGCACCAGGAGGGGCACCTGCAGTGGTGTGGAGAGAGGGGCCTGGGGTTCTCTGGCCCCCAACATTCATCCTTGAAGTGGCCTTCCTTCCAGGGCCTGGTGGGAATGGTGGTGTCCACTGCTTGAGGGAAGAGAGAGGGAAGGATGGAGCTTGGGGACCGGCCGAGGGCTGTCCCACAGGGTGGGTGGGTGGCTGTCACCCCTGGGGCGGGCCGAGGATCTTGGCTCCCTGTGAGGGCCGGCCAGCATGCGCATAGCTCGTGAGGAGAGGGAAATGTGCTGACACGGAAAGTCAGACTTGCTTTCTGAGTGGGCTATTGGGAAAAAAAAAAAAATCCATGTCTGCAGGAGGACATCTCATCATATTAAAAGTATGGATTTCTGGCTCGAGCCGAGCCGGAGGCCCCTCTCCCCAGGAGGGAAAGGCAGCATGCAAGGGCCCCGGGCAGCATTCAGCACCCTACTTTGCCGTGGCTCCTGAGACCCTGGGGTGCAGGGTTTAGACTAAATCCTCACCTCAGAGCCCGCGCCCAGTGAGCACACCTCAGAGAGGGTACAAAGGAGCGTCTAGGCCCCAGGCTCCTGGGGCTGTGCTCCCTGCCGGGTCTCGGAAGCCCTCACCTCCTCAGCCAGCCAGGTGTCCATCCCTTGAGGACCTGAGTCCACGCTGTGGAGCCCCAAGCTGGTGCTTCACTTCTCTCCCAGGACGCTACTTCTCAGCCCCGTCTGAACCTGGTTCACTCCGCACCAGGCTCTGAGAAGATGCCGGCGTGGGACCCTGCCCCTGCCAGTCAGTGCTGAAGAGAATTTATCCTTGAGGCATCTTAACACACAGTCCTATTTAAATCTAACTTCCTTTTTATACATTCAGTTTGTGTGTAGCTGACATACGTGCATAATTTAAAACATGAGATGGCTCATAGTGAGAAACACTTTTACTTATAGTGAAAACGAGCAATCTCCGGCCTGCCCCTCCACGCCCTCATGCTGGCTCCCCCGGGGCAGCCACTTTCCACTCTTTCAGATGTTCTAATTGTAAGTGCTTTTGTTTGTTGTTGTTTCTACCTTTTTTTTTTTAAGTAGCATTAATAATTTATGCTCAAATTTCCCACCAGAACTGTAAACTCCGATGGCAACTGTCAACATATTAGGCTGTCTAACGTTTCCATGTTTCCCCCCTTGAAGACTCCCTTTGCCTGTAACTTGTGGCCTTGCGGGTTGCTCTCCAGAATGGGGCTCAGCTGCTCTGCTGGTGTCTCCCTTCCACAGAAGCCTGGGAACCGACCGTGCCCCTCCTGTTTCTTGTATGCCGTCTGCCTTTCTCTTGGGTTAACCCTTCATGCTGGTGGCACACACCCTGCAGTAACTTTCTGAGAAAGGGTCCCTGGGAAATAGTTTTTCTGAGGCTTAGCTGTTTGAAATGTTGTCTGTCCATCCCCCTTCTTGATTGGCCATTTGGCTGAATCTAGAATTCTAGGTGAAAGGCATCTTCCCTTCCAGTGTCGACAGCCTTGCCCCAAGGTCGTCTTGGTAGCAGCGTGGCTCTTGGGAAGCCTGAGGCCTTCCCTAGTCCCAGCCTTCCAGCTGCGGCCTGTTCTGTTCTCTGAAAGCTTTCAGATCCTCTCTGTATCCGTCCGCATGTGGATGGCCTTTGCCTGCGTGGAAATGCGTGTCCCTCAGTCCCAGGTCTTTCTCCAACCACGTCCACTTCTTCCCAAGCGTTCTGCCTTGGGTTTTCTCCGTCACACCTTTCTGAACTCTTGCCAGGCTTCCATCCCACCTCCCCCCTGATCTTATCTCGCCTGTTTTCATCCTTTCCCTTTCTATTCCAGTTCTGAGGGATTTCCTCTCTCCCGCCACTCTACTGATGTTTTAAAAATTTGCCTTCACAGTTCTAATTTTTAAAAACTCTCTTCCTTCCTTTTTAAGTGAATGTCCTTTTTGTCCGTCTCTGCTTCCTGTTTCATGGAGTCACTTCCTTTTTACCTCCACTTACATGAGGCATCAAAAGTTGTCAAACTCAGAGAAGCAGAGGGCAGAATGCTGGTTGCCAGGGCCTGGGGGGACAGGAGGAGAAGTGGGGAGATGCTGGGCAGGGGACACAGAGTTTCAGATATGCGAGGTAGGAACGTTCCAGAACTCTGTGGGCGTCTCTCCTGCTCCTGCGTTGCCTCCATCTTCCCAGGTTCCTCTCTGGCCTCTGTCTCTCACTGCACACTGAGGTGTTGACAGAGGTGAGGTCTCAGGCCCTGACGGGCCCTGTTGGTACTTCTGGGTTCTGCTGAGGTCTGAAGACACCTTCACAGCCTCGACAGAGTGAAGCTGGCCTGGAGAACCAAACCCACTCTTCCTCCCTGTCCTGAGTCCACCAGGGCCCTGTCCCCGGGGAACACATGCCTCCCACCCCCTTCAAAGGGTGGGTCATTCCTTCCACCTCACACTTCAGCCACCAAGAGCATGAGTTCACTGACCGGGATACCAACTCATGAGTCTCATGAGGCTGGAAGGAGTGTGCATGTGATGAAAGAGGGAGCGGTGGGAGCTGTCACACCCAGACAGCTCATGTTCCATCCAAAGACAAATATATTAAAAGCTTTTAGTATAAATACCCACATTCACCAGCTGTATGCCCTGTTTTAAGATACAGTATATTAATAGAAAATTTGAGGTACGATGAGGCCAACAGATCAGGATAAGATTGTCGTTGAAATGATATTTGATCACAGTTTTCAAGAGGAAAGGGCACATCACAGCCCAGGGCCACATGAAGAAGCCCCAGTGTCAGCCAGGAGGCAGAGGGCATGAGAGGAAAAGTGTGGGCAGGAGCCTTTACTGTGGTTTCCACAGGGAGGAATGGGTGAGGAAGGGTAAACAGGCTTAGGACTGGCTAATAGTTTGAATAAATTCAGTGGGCTCTGGGATGCAGTTGCTAGTTTCCTGGGATCTGGCGCTGGGTGATGAGGGCAGGGGCATGGTGGCCCAGAGAGTTAGTGCCAGATGGAGAAGGAGGTTGGGGTGTGGGCTCCAGGTTGGTTATTTGCATACTTGTTTTCTCATCTAGGAATGGTAGATGTGGTCCTGGAAGGAGCAGCCCCTCCAAGGTCAGCAAGATCCCAGTGTTGAAGCATCGGTCGCGCAGGAAGTAGAAGACACATGTGTGGCAACCCACTCCAGTACTCTTGCCTGGAGAATCCCATGGACAGAGGAGCCTGGCAGGCTACAGTCCATGGGGTCGCAAGAGTCGGACACAACTTGGCGACTAAAGCACCTTCACCATGAGGCCAGTGAGGGACCCCGACACTGAGAGAGCACAGACTTGTGCACACTGGGGAGGCCCTCCTGGGCTGAGCGGGGAGGAAAGCCAGGGCCCAGGAACCTCTGGGTTTGGTGGGGCGAGGAGGCTGCCCAGGAAATCCCTAATGAGGGCTCCCAAGGGAATGGGCTGGAATCCTCTCCTCTGGGAGATGAGGGGCTTCCTGGGGAGGCCTGTGAACAGCTTGAAGGGCAAATAGAATCCTGAGGCAAGTGAGTGTGTCACATTGGCGACTAAAGCACCTTCACATGAGGCCAGTGAGGGACCCCGACACTGAGAGAGCACAGACTTGTGCACACTGGGGAGGCCCTCCTGGGCTGAGCGGGGAGGAAAGCCAGGGCCCAGGAACCTCTGGGCTTGGTGGGGCGAGGAGGCTGCCCAGGAAATCCCTAATGAGGGCTCCCAAGGGAATGGGCTGGAATCCTCTCCTCTGGGAGATGAGGGGCTTCCTGGGGAGGCCTGTGAACAGCTTGAAGGGCAAATAGAATCCTGAGGCAAGTGAGTGTGTCACAGGCACTCCTGAGCACCGGGGACGGTCAGTCACAGCTACACAGTGGGGTGCTGTGGGCTAGGCCATTGAGGATCCGGGCCTGTGGCCAGGAGAAGTTCTTCCCTTTCTTTCTGTCTTTCCTTCTCTTCCTTCCCTCCTCCTCATCTGGGGCCGTCAACCAGGGCCCAGGGATGTGTTTTAACTGGCCTCTGAGAAGTACCCAGTGGGCCCCCAGCCCAGCCTCCCTGCCTGGTGGGTCCTGGCAGGGACCCCTGGGCCCCGGACTGTAGAGCAGGGGCCCCCTCCTGCCTGCTGGGCCTGGCCATTGCAGGTCAGGGTGCCCGCGGGGGCCTTGCTCAGGGGAGGGGTCTCCTCAAGTGCCTCCTGATGGCGGGAAAATAAAAGCCATGATTTAGAGGCAGCCTCCACTCGAAGGGCTTCCTTAGCCGAAGATGCTCAGCTAATGAACCTCAAGCAGATTCATGGCTGTGTGTGAAGTCAACGGGGTCCTCACTCCGCGGAGACGAGCCACATAAATCTTTGTTTTTAATGTCTAATGATATGTAAAATATTTAAATTTGCAACTCAGAATTATTAAGCTGCCAAGGTTTTTTGCCTATTAAAGTGTATTCTTGCCTGAGAATTTATGGGGCGCCCCGTGCCCGCCGCCAGCCCCTGTTAGGGGACAGGAGGTATAGATTTGTGGTCTCCTACTGTAAAAAACTTCAGGATCGTCTGACCCTGTAAACTGAAAATTCATGTCTCTCGCCCGGGGACAATGCATTCTTTGTAAAGGCGGCCCATGGCCAGCCTTGGTCTCATGTTAGTTTATTGTCACTGGTTGATAACGTTTAATGGAAAAGATACAAGAGTGCCAAAGAATTTTAATTATTTTTGTGATAAAGTTATATGTTCGGCCTTGAAAAAGTAGAGATAATGCAGGGATTCATTATTATTCCCAGTGTGTTTAAACAGACGACACAGAATGCAAACAAAAGCAGATGAAATTTGAAAAGTATTATCAATATTGCAGATAGCAGATGCCCTTTCGAATCAGAACAAGCATATCTTCTATAGCAACTTTATGGTTGAGTAGTTTATTCATTTCTATTAGAAGGTTGTACGTTTCTAAAATATGTAGATGGTATCTAGAAAAACCAACCAACCAGATGGGTCATTCTGCTTGTTTTCCTAAATTTATTATTTCACTTTTGCAGGCCCGATCTGAGGGGCATTAACATGGGAGTGGAGTCTCATTGTGTCAAATTCTATCTTGTACATGACCTTTGGCGGGCTTGGTGCTGGCGAGGAAAAGAAACAAGAATGAGGTGTTTGGACCGTGGCAGAGCTGGTGTTTGGCTTTAGCTGGGTGTATTTGTGAAGCTGGAGTCAGGGTCTGCCCGCCCATCGGTAAATCTTCCACATGCTCTGGGCTCCCTCAGGCACCCAACAGAGGAAAACCCTTCCAGGAGCAAAGAGCAAGCTCCCCTCTCACCTGTCCCCCCAAGGTGTTCTGAGGTGTCGAGGCTCTATCTTGCCTGCATATAAGTGAACCTGCCTGCTTCCCAGGGATGCAGCTTCGCAGGCTCCTTGTTCCTGGGTAGGTGGCTCCGGCTTTTTTTGGCTGTGGGGCTTTCCGAGTTCTGCCTGTTGTTTTCTTGGAGGTGAGGAGTAGACCCTGGCTGACTGGTTGATCCCAAGTCCCCACTGACTACCTTTGGGGCCTGGGAAAATCCCTTTTGCCCTCCTACCCTGTTTTTCCTTTCTTGTTCTCATGTTCTCAGCAGAGTGGCCCAGAGGTCAACTTTGCAACCAGACAGAGCCTTGGGCAAGTGACCCTTCCTTTGTGGCCCTGGTTTTCTCAGCTATAATATCGGTTACAGCTACTGTTGCGGTTGTTACGGTTAAATGAGGTAGTACCTTTGCGGGATGCTCTCAGCTCCTGGTCTTACATCGAGTGCTCACTAAGAGGGAGCGGTTACTATTACCGCTGTTGTTTTCTTCCACTATTGGCTCCTCAAGGCACAGGAAATGATCCTCCCTGTCCCAGCTGTCTGCCCAGTGGGACTCCTGTGGGTCCTTCTTGACCTGGGGTTTCTTTGGTGCAGACCCAGGAGACTGACCGCCGTGGCTAGAACTTAGAGCAAGGTAGAGGGCAGGGAGGGTGGAAGGGCTGCCTGCAGCGGGAGGAGCTGGGTCACGGGGAGATCTTGAGGCCAAGCTCAGACTTGGGGGACTTGTCAAGCCTGGCTGGTAGCTAAGGATGGGTTCAGACAAGGGATGCCATGAATGAACTGGTGCTTTCAAAGAGCTATACCTGGGTGAATGGCTTCTTAGGAGAAGGGAATGGCCCAACGGCAACATTTATAAAAACAAGCTGTGTCATAGGCTATGAAAGAAGTCGCCATATATTCCAAGGGATCAGTAAGGTACATATGATGTGCTTTAGTCAAAATGGAATAATATTAGACATTAAAAGCAAAAGAATAGCTAAAAATTCTTATGTGTTTGGAAACTAAATAACATATTTAAAATAATAATAAATGAGGAGAACCTAGAATGGAATGATCTTGAGGATGCTACTTGTCATGTATAAGAGACAGAGAAAGCAGTACATAGAGGGAAACCAATGCCTTTTAAATGTATTTATCAGGAAATGAGAAAGGTTGACAGCAAAAGAGCTAAGTTATGCAACACTAGAGGCTGGAAAAACAGCAAACCCAAAGAAACAAGAAAGAAAGTCCTAGAGACAAGGGCATACACTTATAAAATAGAGTAGACCAATCAAGGCATAGACAGGCTCATTGAAACAATGGCTAAGAGAGAGGAAGAGACGAGAGATGGTGCTGGTGGGAGGGCTGCAGGCCCCAGGAGGCCCCAGGCTGTGGGAGTGGGGACCTGCCTTTCCCTAGTATTCCTGGGGACTGTTTTGCCTGGGTGTCCTGGCTTATGCCTGCTGTCTCCTCCTAATTATTAATGACTCCTTTCACCTCCAAGTGAGTGCTTTGAAGGATAACTTCTACGTGCACTGTCCATCAGGAGTTACACGTGGCTTTTGAGTGCTTAACACTGTATAGGGAATATAGAGAGATGGTACTAATGAACTTATTTGCAGACAGCAATGGAGACACTAGTAGCTTCGCTGGTAAAGAATCCGCCTGTAATGCAGAAGACCCCAGTTCGATTTCTGAGCTGGGAAGATCCCCTGGAGAAGGGATAGGCTACCCACTCCAGTATTTTCAGGCTTCCCCTGTAGCTCAGCTGGCAAAAAATCTGCCTGCAATGCAGGAGACCTGGGTTCAATCCCTGGGTTGGGAAGATCCCCTGGAGAAGGGAAGGCTACCCACTCCAGTATTCTGGCCAGGAGAATTTCATGGATTGTCCAGTCCATGAGGTCACAAAGAGTCAGACATGACTGAGCAACTTTCACTTTCACTTTCAATGGAGACACAGACATAAGAAAACAGACAGTGAAGGAAACAGGCAGCCAGTGGGAATTTGCTGTATGATACAGGAAGCTCAAACCCAGTGCTCTGTGACAACTCAGAGGGGCAGGATGAGGAGGGAAATAGGAGGGAGGTTCAAAAGAGAGGGGACATATGTATACCTATGGCTGATTCATGTTGATGTATGGCAGAAAACAGCAAACTATTGTAAAGCAACTACTCTCCAATTAAAAATAAAACACATTTTTTAAAAAAGTGGCTGGAGATGTAAATTCACACCAAATCTTGACAATTTAGTAGGTGAGAAAGAGTGTAAAATAGCTCAGTATTTTTTTATTTTATTTTTTAAAGTTTTTTTTTTAATGTGGACCATTTTTAAAGTCTTTATTGGATTTGTTACAATATTGTTTCAGTTTTTTTTAATGTTTTGGTTTTTTGGCTGAGAAGCATGTGGGATCTCAGCTCCCTGATCAAGGATTGAATCCAGGCCTCCTGCATTGGAAGGCGATGTCTTAACCACTGGACCACCAGGGAAGTCCCGCAATATTTTAAATACTCTTTTGGATATGTTGGATTAAATAAAATACACTATTAAAATCAATTTCACTTGATTCTTTTATGTGGCTTCTAGAAGATCCCCTGGAGGAGGAAATGGCAGCCCACTCCAGTATTCTTGCCTGAAAAATCCCATGGACAGAGGAGCCTGGCAGGCTACAGTCCATGGGGTGGCAAAGAGTTGGGCCCGACTGAGCAACTGAGCACATTTGGCTTCCCTGGTGGCTTAGTCGGTAAAGAGTCTGCCTACGATGCAGGAGACCACCTGCAATATTGGACACCTGGGTTCAGTCTCTGGGTTGGGACGATCCTGGAGTAGGAAATGGCAGCCCACCTCTGTATTCTTGCCTGAGAAAGCCCATAGACAGAGGAACCTGGCAGGCTATAGGCCAAGAGTCAGACACGACTTAGTGACTGAGCCACCACCAACCACCACAGAGAACTGAAGATCACCTGTGTGGCTTGTATTCTGTTTCCACAGCTGGTGCTGGTCCACATGGTCTCCCAACCATGAGCTGGCTCTGGGCTGGGAGCCTGATGAAGCACAAAGGAAATTTCCCCTTCTCTAAAATGGGAATGGCATCTGTCTCCTAAGATTGGGGGAAGGGTGGTAAACTTAGATAATTCATATAAAGCACTCAGTTCTGTGCAGTTAGCATTCGTTAAGTATTAGTTGCCAGTCATAAACCCAATAGAATGACAGTCCTCTGGTGCCGTTTTATTGATTAGGAAGAGACGGTGCACTGAAGTTCCTGCCTTGCCCAAGATCCCAGGGCAGCCAAACTGGCCGGTCCGTCCAGCCACACAGCACACCTGACACCTGCTCCCTGCTCCTGGACTTGCAGGAACTGGCCTGCCAGGTGGAGGTGGCCTCTCTGCTTCTGACCAATCGGGCCTTTTTCCAGCTTATCTTTCTCCTGTCCACTTCTCCCTGCCCAGAGGTCTCAGCCCCTCCTGGCCCACTGAGAGCAAGATTTCTCTTAGCCTCTCCCACAGACTCAGGAGAGTCTGGACCCTCACATTCCCTCTCGCTGTCTCCCACCTTGGTCCTCCCAGCACTGGACATATGGCTTGGTCATCAGCAAAGGTTGGCAGGTAGCTTGACAGATGCTTTCTTGGCTCATCAAACTAACTCTAGTTTAAACTAAATGTGATTTTTGCAGACCTGTGGATGGGATGGGTCTCAGCCACCGTTAATCAGCGACATGGTGTGCAGTGTGCTCCTGGGGGCTCTTGTCTCTGCGTGGCTGCTAGAGCTGGTCTCCCCAAAGGGACGCACAGACCTGGGGACTTCCCAGGAGGAGTCCCAGGTGCCTCACCTTGTTTCATGGATCACACCATCATCTCCATTTCAATAAGGCCAGCCCTGCTGTAGATGCCTGTCCTGAGACCCCTCTCCTGCCATTCCTGGGCCAGATTCCCTGAAGATCCAGGGCCCAATCTCATGAGAATGAGATGAGCGCAGACAAGGAGCCACACAGGGCAAGGCCCCCTCGTGATTCCCACCTCAGGCCCAGGGAATTCCAGATCTGAGGGCACGCTGCTGACGTCCATCCGCCGGCTTCCCACAAGGGAAACAGGAGACTGCCAGTGGAGTCCGGAGGCACGAGACAAAGAGCTCGCGTTCACCCTGAGGTTCCGAGTTGGCAGAGCACTTTATGTTCTTTTATCTAATTTTCACATAAGTTCTGCAGAGAAGTATTACTCTCATTTCACAGCTGAGGAAGCCCAGACAAGGTAGATGCCTTGGCCAAGAACTTGCAGCTGGTTCACAGAAGAGCCAGGGCTTGGAAAGCACCTCGCTGGTCTTGGGGATGCAGGTCACCAGAGGCAGGCTGGGCTACCTGCTGCCTCAGAGTCCACCCTTGGGGTGTGCCCTTTGGGTGAAGGTGTGAGGGGGGGGCACAGGATTTGGGATGCAGTAGAGAGGGTGGCAGTGTCTTGAAGTCAGGAGTCAGGGAGAATGAGCTCAAATCCTGGGGTCCCCTGTGAGCAAGTTTTTCAACTGGGGTTTTGATTTCCTGCTTAGCATCCCCTCACCTGGGCCCTGTGTGTTTAGATGAACCAATGCATGTCCATGCCCAGGACAGAGGCTGTCGTCAGTGAATGGTGAGCCCTCGGTGTTGTTGTTGGTCCTGGGATGTGGGGGGAGGTCTGGTTTCCCAGTGGTTCCCCATAGGGCACAGCCCTGTCTCTACAGCATCTGGCCGCGGCTTGACCCCGGGCGCAACTTTGGAAAGAATGTTGTACTTCCAGGTTCGGGAGCCTGCTCCATCAGTCTTACTGAAGGGGCCTGGAGGATGGGAGGAATAAGGGGCATGTGTCCCACCAGCCACAGGGCAACAGGATCTTGCTCTGTTGCTTCTCTCTAGCCCTCTCCTGGGGCCGCCGCTTCAGCGCTCACTGCTCCCTGTGCCTCCTCTGCCTCTTGTCTGTGTGCACCAATGTGGTTAGCTGGCTCGGATCTGACTGGCCCTGCATCCAGCCAGAACCAGCTGCAGGGCTGACGTGGCTGCTCAGGCCTGCCATGGATTAGGCTACCAGGCCACACCGGCTTGACCACGCTGGCACACAGAACCGATTCTATGAGGAGCTGCCCACCCCACTGTGCGCCTAGAGGACCCCACGGCAACCCATTTCAGAGACCGAAGCGGGCAGTGACCGCTTTCATAATGATGCCCTCCCTGTGGCCTGAGTCCCTGAGGAAGGAGCCACGGTTCCCTGTCTAGCTGCTTCCGCCAATCGTGGCTGAAGACCTCTAAGGCTCTCTGCAGGGACCAGCTAGAGGGACTTTTCACAAGTGCCGACAGGAGTGAATGTGCTTCTGTTTTATAAGCTCTGTTCTTTTTTTGAAAATGGAGCTTCTTAAAACTATCCCCTTTGGGGAAAGTGGCCTTCATTCTTCTACCCTTATGTTTGGTGAAACATTAAAAGGCAAAATTGTGTACACAGGTCTGAGGCAGTTATAATTAGAATAATTGTCCTGTGTTTGAGGTGCCCCTCTTTCTGGGAAGCTCAGAGCACTCTTTGAGCATTATCCAATTAATTCTGGACATAGTCGGTGAGAGAGGTGGGGATGGGCCTGTCACGTGCAGTTTATGACTGCGGAGCTGCGGCACCGGGAGGTCAAGTGACTTGCGTAAGGTCCCACGGTGTCAGGACCTGAATCCCGCTCAGTGCACAGTGGATTGGTGTCTGCACAAAAAGCCTTTACTCTGCAGCTGCAGCCCCAAACAGCAGGTAAAAAGGCCCAGTTTTCATACAAGTGGCAGAGATTTCCCATCAAGACCCCAAGTCATAGCCCTCCCTCCCCTGGCCCCCCCGAAGCTAGAGGTAATCTCCTCCTCCCCATCCCCCAAGTAGCTGTTGAACCTCCATTGCACCTGGCCCAGCCTCCTGCAGGAGGCTTTCTGAAGGCAGTGAAGTCACTGAATGAAAGTTCTTATAGATAAGAAGGCATGGTGATCAAGAGGTAACCAAGCCAGGTAAATCTTACAGGTTACAGAGCAAATTAGCTATGAAGAATAACCTCCTGAAAAACAGTCGACAGAGGCATAATCATTTGATTAGCTGTCTTATAGTGATGTTTTATGAGCTAGCCTCAGATGAATTACAAATGTCCCAACCCCCTGCGGAGGAAAGCAGTGGGAACCCCAGTCTCACACTGGTGATTAGGCTTCAACAGTTCATTGCAGTCACTGAAACTCAAGTCCAGCTTAACTTTCCTATGGGGGCGTGCAGAAGAGAGTATGAAAAAGCCTAATGGGGACAGTTTTGTTGTTCAGTTGCTCAGTTGTGTCGGACTCTTTGCAACCCCATGGACTAAAGCACGCCAGGCTTCCCTGGCTTCCCTGTCCTTCACTATCTCCTGGAGTTTGCTCAGACTCATGTCCATTGAGTTGGTGATGCCATCCAACCATCTCATCCTGTGTTGCCCCCTTCTCCTTCTGCCCTCGCTCTTTCCCAACATCAGGGTCTTTTCCAGTGAAGTCAGTTCTTTGCATCAGGTGGCAAGTTTAGGAGATGGTGAAACCCGAATGACAGGTGTCTCCTCACTGGTGTCTGAAGACCACAGCTGAGCCCCAGGTTAGCGCCCATGGGACCCCAGCACTCTGTCATGAAAACTGAAAGGGAAGGGTTCACTCCAGAGCTTGAGTCCTGGCATGAGGCCCAGAGTCTACCTGGCCCAGCCTCCTGCAGGAGGCTTTCGGAAGGCAGTGAAGTCACTGAATGAAAGTTCTTATAGATAAGAAGGCATGGTGATCAAGAGGTAACCAAGCCAGGTAAATCTTACAGGTTACAGAGCAAATTAGCTATGAAGAATAACCTCCTGAAAAACAGTCGACAGAGGCATAATCATTTGATTAGCTGTCTTATAGTGATGTTTTATGAGCTAGCCTCAGATGAATTACAAATGTCCCAACCCCCTGCGGAGGAAAGCAGTGGGAACCCCAGTCTCACACTGGTGATTAGGCTTCAACAGTTCATTGCAGTCACTGAAACTCAAGTCCAGCTTAACTTTCCTATGGGGGCGTGCAGAAGAGAGTATGAAAAAGCCTAATGGGGACAGTTTTGTTGTTCAGTTGCTCAGTTGTGTCGGACTCTTTGCAACCCCATGGACTAAAGCACGCCAGGCTTCCCTGGCTTCCCTGTCCTTCACTATCTCCTGGAGTTTGCTCAGACTCATGTCCATTGAGTTGGTGATGCCATCCAACCATCTCATCCTGTGTTGCCCCCTTCTCCTTCTGCCCTCGCTCTTTCCCAACATCAGGGTCTTTTCCAGTGAAGTCAGTTCTTTGCATCAGGTGGCAAGTTTAGGAGATGGTGAAACCCGAATGACAGGTGTCTCCTCACTGGTGTCTGAAGACCACAGCTGAGCCCCAGGTTAGCGCCCATGGGACCCCAGCACTCTGTCATGAAAACTGAAAGGGAAGGGTTCACTCCAGAGCTTGAGTCCTGGCATGAGGCCCAGAGTCCGAGGGATAACGTGAGGGATTGGTACCTGTTAACGTGATTAGAGCATCGTTCCCTCACAGCCTTCAAGGACAGTTCCTCTCACATGGTTGGGCTTCTGGGGATATTAGCCCCAGGCCTGTGCCAGCACAGGGAGAGAGACCTTCTAGAAGGCTCTCAGGGCCCTGCTGCTCAGGGCGGCCTCTGGGAAGTCACCGGATGACTTATAGGAGCCCTAGGTATCCGGTGATGTTATGGTAGAGAATCTTTCTCTTACACACACCATACACACACACACACACACACACACACACACACATACACACACACATGTCCTACTGCAGTTGAGGTCACACTGCTTGGCTTATGCATTTTATGGACCCCCCAGAAACGTCATGAGGCTGACATAGTTTGCCTTTCACAGGCTCCCTTACCCCATTATCAGCAGCCCCTCATCAATCTCCCCATCTTGAAGAGGGGTTCAGCCCCGCCTCTGACGGGGCCTAGGACTTGGCCTGTCTCCCCAGGAGGGGCCCTTCAGTGCCTGGTGGAGCCCCAGGAGCCAGGAGCTTCGAGAAGGGAAGTGGAGCTATTTAAACAGCCCTCATGGGCCGCCTTCCTATCATGGAGAAATAGGTGGCCAGCTCCTCCCCCCCGCCCTGTGATTATACAATAGATTTAAAGTCTCTGATATCCACAAATCTACATCAAAATATATTCTCTAGCCATGGGGAACGTCTCAGAATTGTTAACCTTCTCCCCAGGTATTAGAGGTAACACACTGTGAGATTAGATGTATATTTTCTTCAAGATACACCACCCATTGAGGGGTTCATATTTACATCTTTTGTTGATATTTTTTATAGATTAAAAGCGCCTCTTTGCTAGGTGATAATTCTGCTAAGTACTGTAATTTGCTGCCATTAATATTTGTCTGAGTCCTAGTTTGCAAAATATATTTGAAACCACATTGGAAAGTCACATAATTGCTTCTTTGCGAGCTGGGGAAATGAGTAGTTTCTTTACCCAGCCTTTATCCTGTTAACCTTGGAGGGGAGGGGTATTCACTGGAGTCCTGGGAAGGGCTGAGCGCTGTTGGCCATGGAATTCCAGCACGGATGGCTGCGAGGATGTGGCCTGGCTGGACCCAGCTCCCTGTGGTTTGGGCTTTGCTCTGTGCTGCAAGTCTGAACCTGTATTCTCTCTGGACCGTGGTGGGAGGTACATTCCATTGAGAAAGCACTACCTCTGCCTGGGCCCTAGGCCTGGGGGGATGCTGAGAGCTGCCTTCCCCATGGGACCCAAGGACTCTCCTGAGCCACTCAGCGCTTTATCTGGAGAATGGGGGCATCACTCTCCTGACCTGACTCTCCCCAGGGACTGTGCAAAGGGCTCCTGCCCAGGGATCAAATAGCAGTGTGCCCACCACAGACTGGATACTCAACAAATATTTTAGGGACACGTGGATGACAGAATTGGTAGTCTCCTGGAAAGTGGGGCTTAGCAGGCTGAGTGCAACAGGCAGCTCAGGGCTGGGTGAGCTGTGCCAGACCAGACCGGGGACTCTCCTGTGTCACTACCAGGGACAGGGAGCCCCAAGGCTCGGGACAAGGGAGGGGGGCTGTCCAGACCTTGCCTTTCAGGGGCTCTCTTCTGTGCTCCCTACATCCCATGTACCCTCTTTCTAAGCCTCCTGCATGGGAATGGAGGCAGCATGGGCCCTTGAACAGGTGGGCGTTATGTCCGGGTGTTGGTTGCAGGCTTGGCCATTGGTCGCAGCCTCCTTGTTAGAGGCGACTGCCTGCCAAAGGCTGTTCCACATGGGCTGGGCCTCCATGAGTTGCTAGGTTTCAGGCTAGGTTCCTCAGGCCTGGCTTTGCACCCCAGGGCTGGGACCAACTAGGGCATTTCTAATCAGAAAGGCAGGTTACTTTCTGTTGAGATGTAATCCTTCCTTTCTCTCATCTCCAACAGCTGCTCCCACGTGGGAGCAAGGGCCTTGTGGAGCACGACTAAGCCCTGGTTCCTGGGGGCAGCTGGCGGGAGCCTCACAGCCAGGCTCAGTTTACTCTCATGTGAAATGGGGATAATGAGGCTCCGACCTCGACAGCGGTTTGCTGTAAAAGGAGTGAAGAGGTGGAGAGTGCTTTGCTCTAGCAGCATGTGGTAAAGCTTATGGAATGTCTTTCCATGCGTGTGTGCATGTATGCAAGCGAGGATGTGTGTATCTGCATGTGCAGGTTGTGTCACATAAGCCTGTTTGGGTGCGTTTGTCTGTGCAAACTGCATGCGCTCTGATGGGTGAGTGTGTGCACCTGTGTGTGCAAGCTGCGTCACTCTGATGGGTGAGGGTGTGCACCTGTGTGTGAGCTGTGTGCACTCTGATGGGTGAGCTGCGTGCACGCTGATGGGTGTGTGTGCACACGTGTGATTGCTTCTCTGTGTGCAGAAGGGTTGCCTGTGTGCCCATGTGTGCGCTCATCCAGGTCCCATCACTCCCCAGGGTGCACAGCAAGGGACCTCATCTTCCTCTCCCTGCTCTCTGTTCCTGCATCTTGTCAGTCTCCTGCCTCCCCCTTCACACCACGCTGTCCTCAGCTCAGTGTCCAGCCCTTCCAATCTCTCCAGCCCTGGCCAAGGCCACCCTCCAGCCCACCCCTCACTACCACTTGCACCCCTGTAATTCCATTCAGGCCTTTACACCTGCCGTTGTCTCTCTCTCAGCTTGATTGACTCTCGTGCAATGCTCCTAACTGGATGTCGCCTCCTCCTGACCCTCCTGCTCTCCCAGCCCCAGCCCCTCCTCCCACCCCGCGGTCCCCTCCTCGCTGCCTGCTCACCACGTGTCTGCCGGTCAGCAGGGGCCCACACTGCTCACTCCCACTGACTCCTCAACTCCGGCCCTGGGCTGAGCCCATCGTGGTCCCCGCCACGGTCCTGTCCTCCGTGACCGCCACCTCCATTCCATTGCCAAGGCTGGATGGGCTCTGTGGGCCGCACTAGACTGATCAATGGGGGCTTTTCATGCTCCAGCATGGAGCGGTGGGGATATGGAAGCGAGGGGAGTGTGTGAGCAGATTCAATTCACCAACTAGTTCTGGCCCGCTGACTGCCTCACTCAGGTCTGGTTGAAGGGGGGCGAATGGCACGAGGGAGGCCTGCCCAGCCTAGGCCGGTCATGGGCACAGCCTAGCTGGGCATCAGGCAGGGCCAGGCCCCTCCAAGTGGACAGCACAATGGCCTGCTAAGATGCTCCCCAGTGCCCCATCCAGCCTGTCACAGTGCTTCCTGCAGAAGCAAACTCTGGGAAAGGATCTGAGTGCTCGCGGTTTATTTGGGAGGAAGCACGAGAGGAATGGGCAGTGCGGCGGGGCGGGGGGCAGCAGTCAGGGTGTCTGAGGTCAGGCCCTCTGCGGTCATCCCCCTGCAGTCTGCTCCCCTTTGGGCTGAGGCTGCCTCTGTGGTGCTCCCTAGCCCCTCACTGTGGCCCATCCCATGCACCTGCCAGCACAATCCTTGGCCACTGAAAGTTCTCAGCTCAGGGGTGTCAACACTGGTGGGAGTAAGCCAGGGGCACCAGGGGGCAGAGTGTGAAGGGGTATGGGTGGCAGAGTGTCTGTGGCCAAGAAATACCCCTGGCAACACATGTGCTTAGTAAAAGCTATTTATTATTATTTCAAATGGAAAGGGCTCTGGAAATTCATGTCTGACTGCTGTTTTTTCCATAGAGGAAAACTGAGGTTGCAATAAGAGGTGTTACTCAGGGTCACACACAGGCCAGTCCCGCACGCTTGCTGTTGCCCTCCCAGGGTGGCCAGAGGTGTCTGCTATTTGGCAGGAGTTTGTGGAACACTCTCTGCCCTGGTCCCTCTGCATATCTTATCCTGTCCAATTGTCATGACACTCTGAGACAGGAATTACAGGTCCCATTTCACAGATGAGAAAACGGAGGCACAGGAAGGGCAAAGGAATGGCCAAAATCACGTGTACCAGTGAGTGGAAGGTTAGAGCCCCAAATGCAGGCTTTGGACTCCAGTACACAAGGCCTTTAGTGAGCACCAGGGGGCACGATGTGTGCAAACAGGGAGCGCATCATTTCAGAGACGAAGACATTTGTTTAGGGGAACAAAAATTTTGGCCCAAGCCAAGCTGCAAAGCTGTTGGGGATGTACAGGTCATGAAATGACACTGCTTCCAGGTGTGGCTCGGCTGATAAAGAACGCGGGAGACCTGGGTTCGATCCCTGGGTTGGGAAGATCCCCTGGAGAAGGAAAAAGCTTCTCTAGTACTGTGGCCTAGAGAATTCCATGGGGTGGCAAAGAGTCTGACACGGCTGAGCGACTTTCACTTTCACCAGGGACGCTGGGGCTCAGAGAAACTCAATGACGGGGCGGGGGCGGGTCACAGCCTCCAGCGGATGGGAACCAGCCTGAGAGGGAGGTTGAAGGAAGCCGCAGGAACTGAGAATGGGGCGAGGTGCTGGGCCCGCCTGCTGTCCGCTGGCCTGTCTGCCTCTCAGGGCTGCACCCTGGGGAGATACTGCCCCTCGTCCCCCAGCCTGGAGGAAGGCATGTTTGGGCACAGATTTGCTCAGTGGCTTCTGGAGGGGAGAAACAGTCACCTTTCCTTACTTCTTCCAAGTCAGACAGACTCTCCGGACTCCAGCTGGCAGGGACACTGTGGACATGACCGTGGCCCCTTGTCTTGTCCCAGGCCAGGAACAAGGTCAGCACTGCAAGGTGCTGGGGAACCAGGGAAAGCTGTGTGCCCCATGGGGTTGGCCTTGTTCCTGAGGCCACTTGGCTGAACGGTGCCCCTTTCTCAGGTTTGGGGAAGTCAGGCCTCTCTCTGCTGGGGCGGGCTGTGCACATGTCTGCATTCGGGGCTCCCAGTGCTGCGTCATCCTCTCTCTGTGCTCTCGAGGGCCTCAACTCACCCCCTTCAGTGGGTCTGAAACTCCCAAGCTGGAGGCTTTGGGGCAGTGATGGACTTCAGATGCCCAGGGTTGCTTTGTGTTTGGGGAAAGGGAAAAGAGATGACCTTGCGTAGCCCCAACAGAACCTCTGAGACCCCCAAAACAAATACAACAAAAATTCGCTGTGTCGGTTATATTCTTCTTTTTAATTGTTCACTCTGATACATGAGCTTCTCACTCATCTTGGGAGGGGGCCTCAGGCCCAAAGAAAAGTATTTCTAACAGAACCATTCAAGTTGGGGAGTGGGGGTGGCTTGGGACCCTCTCCACGGCAGTGGCTTCCAGGGTCAGAACTGGGGGCTTAGGAATTTTAAATCTGGGCCAAATGGCAGTCAGGGTGGCCAGCATGCCTCCGTCCGTGGATCTAATTCATAGGAGGATGCGCAGCACGCCCTGCCTTCGAGGGGCCTGTGCTAAGCTAGATGGAAGTAAGTTGACCGGAGGGGAGGCGTCAGAGACCCGCAGAAGCAGAGCACCACCCCTAGGAGGCAGTCTTGGCCTGCAGGGGGGCAGGACCGCAGGGCCAAGAGCCTCCTGGGGCTGACCCAGATGTTGCTCAGTACAGCTGCAAGCTGCTCACCTGTGTCATGTCTAAGCTTGGCTCTGTCCCCTTTGCCCTTCAGTTCCTTGTCTGCAACAGGGAGCTTATCCTGTCTGCCCTGCTTACTGATGCTGGGCCCCCAGACATAGAATTTCCAAACACTTCTGTCCACCCTCTGCTGTTGGATGTTTGAGCTCCCTGAACCGACTGTCTTGTCACCATCTGCCCATTGTTTGGTTCCTGCAGCCCAGCCTTCATCCTGGGATTCCACTCTGTGCCGATCTTGATATGCACAAATCCAGTAGGCTTCCCTGCTCTGATGCTGGTTGACAACATGCAGTATGTAGGTATTTGAAATTTGTGCCTTTCTTGGCCTCTGCCACCCACAGTGATGTCTTTTCATTTCGTTCTGCCTAGCGGCTCTTGGGTGGCTCCTGTCCTCTCCTCTAAATGCTGAGTTTTTCCAGGTTTAGTCCTTGTCTTTCTTCTGCACTCCTCTTCCTCCCTGGGTGATTCTACCTACTCCCATGGCTTGAAAGCTTACCTTGTCAATTAACTAGTGCTGTATCCCAAACAAAATTAACCCAGCATTGGACAGAAGAGCGCATGTGCTTTTCTCAGTGAAGCCTCTGTGGTTAGCTGGAGTAGTTCTGCCTCATTCTGGACAACACAGGCATGATCTTCTCAAGGCAAAGTCCAAAGCACAAGCCAGCAAGACCACCTGCACACAGATGCCTCGAGTTTCTGCTTCTGTTGCATCTGTCACTGCTTAAGTGGTGGGCTTTGGGGGGACCCCAAGGTCAGGGGGCCAGGAGGCGTGCCTGACTCATAGTGAGCTGTGGCAAGAATGTGGATGGATGATTCTATCATGGGACAGCAAGGAATTGGGACCAATAATTCACTCTACCCAGCACACGGGTGCTGACAACTCCCGCATGTGTCTGCAGGCTAGTTTTCTGTTCTGAGATTTAGGCTCACATTTCACACCCTCTGGATGTCTCTGCCTGACTCTCCAGAAGGCTAGAGATGATTATTACTCAGAGCATCTAGACCCTCTCTTTAAGACTCAGTTTTCCTGTCTGTAAAATGGGCAGGTTCATTCAGATGATCTGCAAGTTCTGAGAGTAGGTCTGAGGCTTGAGGTCTCACATCACCTTTGACTTTTTAAAGGATTTGCTTTTCCTCCAGATTCAGGTGATGGAGGGGAACATGGATGTGTAGCCAGTCTGAGGGAATGCTAGAACCTTCTGTCGACCCCTTCCAGCCTGTGTGATCATGGCTCTCACTGAGCTCTCTTGGACCCTGGAAATCAGCTGGGTCACGAAGGACAAGTGGATGTGGACCCGCTGGGCTGTGGGCAGACTGATGGACCCTCACAGTGACTGAGAGCTGATGCCCAGGCCCAGGCTCTGAGTCCAGAGAGGCAAGACCCGTGTGTGGCCCTCTTGTCCTACTGCTCTCCTGAAGGAGAATTCTGTGCCCTTCTCATGGAGACAGGTGCACCTCAGGAACCTCACGTCTCAGGCAGGCTGCCCTCCGGCCTGAAACTACCTTCCTCGAGCCCTGTGCACCCCAAACAAAAGCTGCCTCTGAATCCTCAGCCTTTGTGCACATCTGCGTTATTAGCAATGCTAATACCATTCTGCAATGATAAATAATTAAACAATTATGGTCATGAATCAATAAGTTTAGCACATTTTTTCATCAGTAAATTGTACTGTATAAACAAGAAATATAAATTACCAAGTCTAATTTCCCCCTAAAATTATAAGCATTTTATATCTAATAATTAAAAAAGTATTAGAATTCAATGTAGGATAGTTAGAACTTTAAAGAATTTTCAGTTTCCACCAAACACCATTAAATTGTCATGTTTTATGTCTCTGAATCTGATTAACATTTTGAGATCTGGCCTCAGAAATCTTTCTTGTGAGCTCCCAGAGAAGCCCTGTATGTTTCCATTTCTCTCCGTCGTCACAGACGGTGAATCCACTGGGCTCCAGCTTCCAAGGGTCTGAATGCACGGGGCCAGCTGGAGAGCTGGGATGTATGGGATCTTGATTGAAAGAATCCATGACTTATAGGCTCAATCCAGCCTTCTGCAGAAGCCTTCTCTTTCTGACCTATTAGGACTTGTTTTATTTTTATGTTTTGCTTTTAAGTTTCAATTTCTAGATTTAAAAAAATTAGAAGATGTAACAAGACTGGATTCATAGTTTAAGTGCCTCAGTAAATTTACTGCCCAGTTTGCCACAGTCCCCACCACTCCCAACAGCCTCTCAGGCCCTGAGTTGAGGGCTACAGCAGTCGTCCTGAAGGTCACATGATCTTTCTGTCTCTGGCCCCATTTCGCATCTGTGTATCGGCTTGACCCCATAAGCACCTGGGTTTCCCCCCACCCCAGTTTAATGGTTGGAATTTGCTGTCCTCTGTATTCTAAGCATATAAAGTAAAGGTTCACAAGGCCCAAATCCCAGGACAGTTTACACGTGGGAGAATCTTGTACTAGTGGGAAATGTTAAACCAGGGTGACACCCGGCAGGTTTTCTCTCTCTTGCCTCCGGTCACTGGTTTTGCTCCGTGCTCCCACCTCCAGCCTGAGCAGCCTGGCCCTGTGTCCCCAGCGCTCCTGCTGCCTCTGGGCAACCAAACCCCCTGCTCCACCTCCTTTGACGTTCTGTCCTTACTTCATCCCTCCCCCAGGCTCCCAAAGCAGCAGCCAGGCCCCCAAATTCTCTCTCTCGTTTTACCTGTCCATTACCAAAAGATGAAACTCAACCCAAAAAACCATCCAGAAACAATTTTCTGCCTCCACCCCACCACCAGTCTGAGCCACCCTAAACCCACTGTTAGGAGAAAGCTCACTGATCACATTACCAAGAGCTGACCCATTCTGGCTCCTGCAATCCTTTCCATCCAGCAGCGGCTCCGCCATCCACCCAGCTGCCCATCAGACCCCAGGACTCATCCTCACCACCTGCCCTCCCTCAGCCCCACGCAGCCTCTCACCACGTCCTCTGGCTCTGCTTCCTCAATCCTGCAGATTCCAACGCCCCTGCCAGCCCCTTCCTTCCTTGCCAGCAGTGGCCGCAGCTTCCAACTGGACATTCTGCCTCCAGCCCCTTCACTTCTTTGAAAGCATTGTCCACACAGCTGAAGAAGAAGGTTTCTAAATTGCAAATCTGATTAGCTCCACAGCCACCCCTTCCCAGCTTAAAATATTTAATGACCCTACTGCCTTTGGATAACTTGGTGTTTGAGTTCAGATGCATTTGGAAGCAAGGGTGATAAATGCCTCTGTGCAGGGAGGGGTGATTCTCAGGATAAAACTTTTCTGGGTGCAAAGGGGAGGCAGGCAGGTAGCGCAAGTCAGGCAGGCCTGTGCTGGCACTTTGTTCCTGCGGGTCCCTCTCTTCCTGCTCCTCCTCGCCCTCCATGGCCTAGTTCTTCATCTCCTCCCCATGCCCAAATGTCCTGTGGCTCCCTCCATCCCCTGTGAAGTGGGGACGGGTCCCGGTCCCCTGTGCCTGCAGAGCTCTGTGTCATGGTCAGCGGTGGGGGGCTCTGGGGAGACTCAGGCACCACCTGCCTCCTGGACTCTGGCTCTGCAGCCCCGTAGAGAAGGCAGCACCCAGGTGTCCGTGACCAAGACTCCAGCCCCAGAAGTGAAAAACAGACCAAAGCCCGAGAGGAGCGGGCCAGGGTGTGAGTTCTGCTTCCCTCCCGTGGGAGATGCTGACTGTTCTGAGGGCTCACAGATATGGTCCCCGAGACCAGACCTTGAATGCAGGGATGTTCCGGTACCATCACTTCCCAGAGAAAGCAGGGCTTCCTTGGTTTTTCCTGGTCCTCCGTGCAACTCCAGCACTGGAGTCTGAGGCTTGAGGACGAAACTGTCACTCAGCTGGGTCCTTTGGGACTTTGGGGATCTGGATGCTTGTGTGTCATCTTCTGGATGGAAGTTCCAAGGCTGACTGCAGCTGGGCACATGCAAGGCTCAAAAGGGGCCCTTATGATGGAAAAATGAAGGAAGGGGTGATGTAAACAGACATGTTCCATTTTACCACTGTCCAGAGTCCAGGCAGGAGGCTCTGTGCTGTGAGGCAAGGCTGCCAAGACACCTCAGGGGCCACTTCTAAGTCCCCAAGGAGCCTGGACTCAGGAATCAAAGTTCCCAGGGCTACTATTGCAGGGTATCACTTAGTAGTTGAAAGATACACCTTTTGATGGACTAAGAACATCTGAAGAGGACAGCAGCCATCAGTTAAGTAAACAAGCCATCTCTCTGAAACATTTGTCAGCGCCAGAAAAAATCAGGTAGCTGATGGACTCTCAAAAGAGCTTGCCTGGGGCATGGGCCCTTGCCAAGTGTTAACCTTTGGGCAGGGGCCCAGAATTGGGAGAGCTTCGATGTAGGGAGGGTCTCATCCTGGTTTCCCTTGGGATGCAGAGCCTAAGGCCATGGTCTAAGTGCCCAGATAGCTTACTGGGAACATAAGGCAGTGGGGGTGGGGAGGGTGGTGGAGCCGGTACAAGGATACGATGTGGAGTATGCCCCGGTGCTTGATCCCAAGGGACCTTCTGAAGAGCTGACTGACACGCAACTCTCAACTGTCCACCTGGGGAGACAAAATGGGGACATAGTTACCTGTCGACACTGACCCCCATCCATCAGCATGACGTCCACATACTCAGGTTGTCCATGCGTGTCCTGCTCAGGTTCAGCAGGTAGTGAGAGGTTTGAATGTGGGCTGGGGAGAGTGTTACATGGCACCTGGCCCATGAGAGGGGTCCCATGCACAGATGCAGGGATGTGAGAATGCAAGGGGATGATCTGCGCATGGCAAGAAGCAGAAGCCAGCCATCTCTGAGGGCCGATACCAGAGGACGCAGGTATCACAGCGCGTTTAGTCCCCATGGGCCCTCCTAGGCAGAAAGGGGTCTGTCTCAGCTGTTCTGTTTTGTTTCAGACCCCTCCAACATGGAAGCTGATGCAGAAATCGGAGGCATCCTTTGAAGACAGGCAGGAAGAGCTGCGGCCCCAGGCCACGACTGCCCTCCTTGGTTTTCCCTGCAGCCCGGACAGCTCTCGCACCTCGCTGCTTGCCGCCTCTGTCTGTGGGTGGAAGCATCGGGCCGCCGGGGCCAATGCCAGGATGCGGGGCCTCCAGATTTTGTTTCACTCGGCAGCTCTTAGCAACCTGTTTCTTGCATTCTGCTCATTCTGTTTCACACTTCACACTTCCGCAGGCTGAGAGAGCCATCCGTCTCATGCAAAGGCTTCTGACGGGGCTGGGGCGGGGGAAGACCCCTGCTGGGCCGAACGGAGGGGAGGGCATGAGGGACGCTGGCCCGGACAGCTCCTCACTGACATGCCCTTGCCCCCCCACCCCACCCCCTTTCCGCTGTTCCTTCTTTGCCTTGTGAGTTCCTCTGGGAGCTATAGCTGCTGCCCTGCTTGCTGCCCCACTTCCAGCCTTCATTTCAGCCCCTTGTAGCACCTTGTCGGAGGGGGGGGGGCGCTGGGCTGGACCTCATACCTCCTGAATCACCCCCCACATCTCCAAACAGGCCCCACCCTTTTACTCTGCAGGACCAATTTTGAAAGTTTTCTTTTCTACCTTCTCACATTCTCTAGTCAAGTAGGAAAAAACTCTTTTAATTTCCTCTCTCTATATGTAGATTTATATTTATTTATAATTAATTTGTTGCACAGAATTTCCTTTATTTTTCCTCTCTTTGGCAATACTAAGTCAATCTGAACTTCTAGATTGCTGTGTTCATATCCATGTCTTTATTTATCTATCTGAATTTTAAATTTTAAATCTACAATAACATTCAGAATTAGCTCGCAAAACTGGATCACACAAAGCCAGCAGGTTTAAAAATATTTCAAAGATGTTGCTTTCATGCTTCAAATCCTTGAAAAGCCAAATACATCCACTTCTGAAACTAAGTCTTGGATTTGGATGAAAAAAAAAATAAGAAAAGTGTTTAATAGCACATATGGCATAATTTTATTTGACATCTGTTTTGTAACAAACAATATTTAGCTCACTTATTTGCTGAATGATACAGTACACAGTGCAAACAAAAAGTCCAATGAACAGTTTTTACAGAGTTTGTAATATATCAATATTTATTGCAAAAGAATGCAAAACTTAAACATTTAAGTGTGTTATTGATTGTAATATGCAAAACATTGATTACTGTATGTTGCCATTGCAAAAAAAAAAAGTGTACTAAATGCCTTCTGGGGTATGAAAATGAGGTACATTTCGGTGAGAGGAGCTCACCCGCTCCCCTTGGTGACATTTAGTCTTAGACCTGCTTCCCCCTTGTTTGTGTCATCCTATCGAAGACAGCTGTCAATATATTTAGGATGCTTTAGCTCATAACAGCAAAAACGGTGAGACTACTGGCTTAATTGCAAGGAGTGATTGATTTTCATGGAAACAACATTTAAAAACGCAGAGTGCACTTTCTGTTGGCAGTGCTAGTAGAATGTTCTAATGAACTGAAGCCTCACACAGAAATGCATGGTACTCACTACAAGGATTAGCAAAGGACAACAATGGCTGATGCATTCTTTTTTTTTTAACTTTAAAATTGAAATAAATTATTTGTTTACATAATTGAAGAATAGGAACCAATAATGAAATAGAATCGGATGTCACCTAATGCCGAAAGCAAACACCAAAACTCTGGTCAGTGAAGCAGTGAACAGGATGCTGGTGTTGCTTTTATCATAGTCATTATTACTGGGAAAGTAATATTGGAAAATATTTAAGCAGACAGTTGTTCAAGTTGCAGGCAGGAAGGAATAAGGACAGCCTGTCTTGTTTAGATTCTGGGTCGGGGGGCTGCATTTTCCCTTGACTTCTTCTCAGGAAAATAACCAAGGCAGTTGACGGGAGTCTGCTCACCTAGGGCCCCATGTCAAGTCAGGGGATGGTGTTGAGCTCAGTCAGGAGCCCCCAGAAAAATGCCTGGAAGAGGGGAACACAGCCTGAGTGTGCCTCTGGGGTCAGGACCTCCCCCCAGGACCAGAACTGTTGCAGATCTGATTATTCTACTGGCCTTTCAGACTTCCGAAAGAATAATCATAGGCGTGATGACACCATACGTAAAGTAGATAGCCAATGGGAATATTCTGGGTAATACAGGGAACCCAAAGCCTCCATGACAACCTAGAGGGGTGGGATGGGGGAGGAAGTTGAAGGGAGGTTTGAGAGGGAGGAGACCTATTATGCCTTTGGCTGATTCATGTTGATGTATGGCAGAAACTGTAAAAAATGTAAAATTGTAAATTTTGACAAAAATTGTAAAATTGTAAAGTAATTCTCCTGCAGTTAAAAATTAAATTAAAAACAAGTAATGACAAAAGTGACAGCTAACATTGGCTGAGCACCCTGCGCTCAGGACACCAGGTGGAGAGCCTAATGTGCATTCTGTAGGCACCCCTCCACATCAGCCCCTGAAGAGCTCTCCCCCGCCTCAGGGGGCTCTGGGCATCTCTAAAAGCCATGCCCGTGGCTTCCATTTTGCAACAGGTTGGAGGCTAGTGTGTGCTGGCATTCTCCAGACTCTGAGTACTGGGGGTTGGCCAGGGCAGGAATGGGGAGACCTGTCTTCTGGTTGCTGGCAGCCAAGGTCTCCCATGAACCCAGATATACGGGCGGCAATCAGCTCACCTGACCACGTGGGGGAAAGGCAGAGGGAGCGTGTCGGGAGCTGAGGTGGGAGCAGGCCACTCCTGGTCTTAGGTGGCCGTGGGGATGTGGTGAGCGCACCTTCCTCGGGCTGTCCTCCCGGCTGAGACCAGATGCAGGCAGCGAGGGTGCTGCTGGCTGTCCAGGTTCCTTGGCTCTGCCCCAGTGGGCACCACCCCCCTTCCTTTAAATTCCTCTCAGCCTCAGTGCCCACATTCGTAAGAGGAGGGTTAGATGAGGTAACCGGTGGAAGGGACTATGCAGGGCAGAGGAAGCGCTCAGAACACACCAGGGTTTTGTTTTGCTTTACTTAGAAACAACAAACATTTATATCTCACAGTCTGGAGGTTGGAAATTCAAGATTAGGGTGCCCACATTGTAGAGTTCCTGTGAAAGCCCTTTTCTGGGCTGCAGACTGCCAGCTTCCCAAGGTGCCCACATGTGATGGAGGGAGACAGGGAGCTCTGTGAGGCCTCTTTTATAAGGGCACTAATCCCAATCACGAGGGCCCCACCCTCATGTCCTCATCACCTCCTAGCGGGCCCACCTCTCAATGTGCCATCCTGAGGATGAGGGAAAGCACCAGCTTTGGCTTGTGTGGTTCTTATTCATTGGTGCTCTCCCTCACTGCTGGGGGGATTATGGTGGGAGGCCTTGACCTTTATGTAGCCTCTCTCAGCCTCAGTTCATCATCTCTAAGAAGAGATAGCACTCCATAGGGTTGCTGAGAAGATTAACCCCAGGTATCTGTGTGTTGTGTTTTGCACAATCTTGTCGGGAACAAGCACTGAAATGTGAGTCACAATAACAGTGCTATCTTCTGATGCTGACAGGCAGACCGGGGTCCACTTGGAAACAAAGAACCAGCTGCAGCTGGGAGAAGGCGTGTGCTGGGGGGCCCGCCCTTGCAGAGATGGCAAATGGAGGTGGAAAAGGCCAGCTCACCTTCTTCTGCGCGAGAAGGTTCTAGCAGATGTTGCGGCCGTAACAATTGAGATCGGTGACTTGGAGCTGAAACCTGATTCACGGGGTGAAGGGGGAGCTCTTGGAGCAACAGCCCACCTACCCTCGTCCTCAGCAGCAATTAGGAACCATGACGGAAACAGAAAGCAGAGGCGAACAATGTATGTCACAAGGAAATAAGAACATTGCACAGCTAGAATAAATAATAATATTTTTTTTCTGGCTTTAATGAAACTCTATAGATATAAAAAGCTGGAGAAAGGGGATTTTTTTTTTCACAGACCTTAATTATAGCAGGGTTGTTAGTAAATTTACTGAATTGCAAATGTAAAATATTCTGATGGCCTGAGTAAAACCACATATTTAAGCCTTCTAAATGAACATTTCTGTTTTTTGAGTAATTTGTACCATCTGTGTCAAAATTCTGAGTCTAAAAAAAAAAGCAGTGGAACAAATGTTGGTTCCATAAAACAGTCCTAGTTCATTGTTGAAATTGTCACACATTAACATTGCAGGCCATCTGGGAAGACAAAAGCCTCTAACCAGATTGCGGAGATGATTTTATTGGTCTGGTATTAATCAGGATGTGGCATAATATTTAAGCAGAAAGGAGAGATAGGTGAAGTGGAGCCCTCCATCCGCCCCAACTGTGCATGAGCTGTACCAAAGCCCTCTCACCCTATGGCGTGGGGCCTTTTCAAAACCGGTTTCATCATCAGAAAATGTAAATAAAAGGCAAGGTAACATTTCCAGTTTGGAAGCACGCACACAAAGCACAGAAACTTCATGGACTGGGACGGCTGGCTCACAGGGAAGGAAAATTCTTGTTGGACAGGCGTTTGCAGGACCACACTGGAATTAAGCCTCAGGGAAGCCTTTATCACGGTGTTAAGTCGCTTCAGTCGTGTCCGACTCTGCGACCCTAGCGACTGTAGCCCTCCAAGCTCCTCTGTCCATGGCATTCTCCAGGCAAGAGTACTGGAGTGGGTTGCCATGCTCTCTTCCAGGGGATCTTCCCGACCCAGGGATCAAACCCGCATCGCTATGTCCCCTGCACAGTCAGGCATGTCCTTTACCACTAGCGCCACCTGGGGAGCCCCGAAGAGAATCAGGTCCCACCGAGACCCGTCACAAAGCATCAAATAAAAGACCCCATGCCCAGGATGGCCAGTGGCTCCCCACTCTCCTGTGTGCGCACTCTGAGTCTGGGCAAGCCTGCGATGACACTGGGGCCATCTCCTGTTGCTTGGGCCATCTGCACTATCGCTCTGGGCTGTGGGTTCCTGGGCCTGTGGCAACCCCCAGTCCTGCCTGCCCTTTCCTGGCTGGTGCCCAGGTGCAGTGCCAATCAGCTCGTGAGTGGAGGGCTCCACTGAGCACCCAACACGGGCCACTTAGGATGCGCGGTGGAGGAGCAAAGACATTGAGGTGGCAGTTCAGACCATGTCGTGGCTTCTGCCGGCCTTTCCGCTCAGCGGGCAAGTGTCCCAGGATGAGCGTGTGCAGCAGTCAAGAATCTGAAGTTCCCCCAGGGGGTCCCGCTTCCTCTCACGGTGTGAGCATCTCACAGAGCTTTGGGACATGCTTGTGTTTAAAGAGAGTTTTTCTTACATCATGCCCTGTTTGCAGCCACCAGCTTAATGGAAGGAGCACCACTGGCGTCATAAGAGATTTTCAAGGGAAATGTTGGCTCTGCTCTAATTTTACCTTATGCACTGGGAGGATACAGCACCACACGCTACGTGATGTGACTTCTGTGAATGAAGACATCCAGGGGGTGCCCAGGCCGCTGCTGGCCTGGGAGGAGGACCTCTGTTCTTGTGGCTTGCTGGAGGCCAGAGAGTCACAGCTTCCAGGCCAGTCCAAGGCCACAGGCCTGCCTGCCTGGAGCCGGAGTGGGGCTGGCAGTGTGGCAAAGCTGTGGAGGGAAGGGGTCTCGCTTCCTGTTGGGCTTACTTTGTCCTTTGTTCCTTGCCTATCAGGAGGTCAGGAAGGGAGAACCTTTCCTTTCAGACTGGCGGTATCCACCTCGGCTCCAAATTCCAAGAATCTGTAAAGTCTTCTCCAGCACCTGCCCTGTTCTAGAGGGGAGAGAGACCCCTGGCCACAGGAAGTGAGTTCAGTTTTCAGGAAAATTTATCTGAAACAGGGAGGGAAATGACAAAAGGGAAGGCAAGGTGCCGGGTCCCCAGAGCTCAAGTAATCAGAGCATGACTGTCATGACTGGGGGATGCATCCAGAAAGCTCTCTTAAAATGGAGGAGAATCACTCGACTCTGGTGAGTAAAACCCTGGAAGGCTCCCACTTGCCCCTGGAGAGAGGCCAGGAACCCCCAGGCACCATGAGAGCTCAGCCCTCACCCCCAGGCTCCCACAGGAAGGGCCTTTCCTGCTGCTGTCCACAGCCTCTTTCTATCTGCTGTTCCTGGTGCCTGGAGCTGTCCTGGTTTACTACCTCTGTGGACCAGTGAGTTTCTTTCCTTCTATCAATGCCAACTCCTAATCTTTAAAAGCATAATCCTTGGGTTTCATAATACACTACACTTTTCCTTTGTTTACAAGTCACAGTTTTAATTAAATAACATGTCATTACTGTTTGTGCCTTCCTATCTGAATACAAGACGATCCTCTATTTTTCCAATGAAAGGATGAGAACATTTTTGAGAGGTCCTGCTTGCATGTGTAGACTTTTAAGGCAGTAGGCAGAATGGCTCAATTCCTCTTTCAGACAGCGTGTATGCTGCAATACATATTTGAAATCGCATCTCGTATACGTCGTCACGTAGGAGCACTCTTTCATTCTCCCGCACCAGGAAGCCCTTGCACCGAAACGCCCTGCGAGCACTGCCGCTTCCGTGCCTTTGCTAGCAGGTCATGGTCTCAGGCCCCACCCCCAGCCACCTGTGAGATGCAGCACTGTTTGAATCCGTGAGGATGTTGTCAAGAATTGTACCTAAAGCCACGAACATCATTTGCTATCCATGTTCTCCACAGAACAACCACTTTCTGGATTGCTTTTTAAAGTACCCCCTAAAAAGCTGCTTTCCAATGACACCCAGTACCTGTAACTTTGAGATTATACCCCTCCCATGAATAATTATGACTGTTCCATTTCTTTGTCTCTTTCCACTGATTCCATCAGGTGACTTCTATGAGTATCCGGAGTTAGCGATGATTAGAACCTGTAGAACATACAGGTATAATGTATTTTTCCTGTAAGTTCAAGCAGAAAGGAGAGAGCTAGCAACGTGACAGAAGACTCTGCCAACACTCGAGCACAAGGCAGCTCTCCATTTTTTTAGGGCAATTTTGGGAAAACGCTGTCCTTATATTTTGACGTGAATGGTCATTCTCTATCCTCCCTGCTATAGACTATAAGCTTCATGAAGGCAGGCAGCTCCTGAATCCCAGGGCTGCCAGGGAATGTGACAGCTCCTTGAGGGCTCAGAAACATTTGTGAATAAAGGATTGATTGAAATGCAAGCTGTTTTGGAGCAGGGAATGTGAGGTGGAGGGAGGGCTAGATGCAATGTGCTTCGGAGATCGAGAGGTCGGGGACTGGCTGTCGGTAGAGAAGAGACTTGCCCAACAGAAGCGAGAGCAAGGGGCGCTGACATTCCAGAGGTAAGAGTGGGAGATCTTTCATTAACAGCCACACGCAAATGCACGCACAAAGACATGCACACACACACGGACACACAAGACACGAGCAACCACACAGACACACACATAGAGACACAGACACACCACACCTACACATGTATACACACACAGACACACTCAGACATGCACACAGACACACAAGATGCAAGCAGACACACAGTCATACACACAGAGGCACAGACAGTACACATACAGACATACACGCAGACACAAATAGACACACAGACATACACAGGCATTTGTACATACACAGAGGCACACACAGACACTTGTACATGTACATACAGAGGCATACACAGACAGACACACACACACACATGCTCCAAAAGAAGAGATTCCAGGCTGAGCAGAAGCCTCCAGAAGATGGGGGCGGGAGCGGACTGGAAGGGGCGCCCCTGCCCTTGGCCGCAGTTCTTGTCCTCGGGCCTGGCCAGGTAATGAGCGCAGACAGGCGCTCTCCTGATAATTCCCTCCTTGTTAGACATTGTTGTTAGCTCGCTAATGTCTTCCACTTAAGTAATGGCCACTGAGGTGTGGGGCTTCCTGGTGCCTAATGGCCCAGGGTGTCGCTGAGGGCCATTAATCCTGCTGGCCATTAATCCAGGAAATGCCCAGGGTCATTACAGGCTGTGTGGCTCTCAACGAGCAGTGACACTGCCAGGGGCGCCTCCAGGCCACTGGAATGACCCTCTGATGAGGATGAGCGCCTGGGCAGTCGCGGGTGTCTGGTGTTGGTGTGTGTGTGTGTGTGTGTGTGTGTGTGTGTGTGTGTGTGTGTACGTGCAAGGTGCACACACACATAAGAGGGACCACAGCCCACACAGGGAGAGGGAGACAGGCACCCTGGTTCCCAGGCACACCCCAAGGGTGGTGGAACCGCTGCGTCTGGAGGTCTGGAACAGGAAGATCAACGAGAAAAGGGTTCTAGGTGGCCTGTCCCTTCCAGGGTGTCAGGGAGAACGGGCTGTCTCGCAGCTCTAGAGAAAGACGAGAGGGCAGAGGGGGCCGTGGCCCAGGGCGGGGTTGGACGGCAGCCCTGGGGGCCCGAGCTGAGCAGCAAAGCCTGCTGTCCATCCTGTGGTGTCGTCCCCGTCTCGCCTCCTCCTCTCTCTTCTTGGCCGAAGCCTCTGCCGCCCCGCAGCGTCTGCCTTCTGGGTTTTATCTAAGAACACAAACTCTGGAGTCAGACCTCCTGGGTTCAAGTCTTGGCTTTGCTGGATCCAATCTGTGTGACCATCTCTTAAGCTTCAGTTATTTTTTTCCATAAAATGAGAAGAACAACCGAGTTGTTGTGAGGCTTAAGTGTAATAATGCAAGGAGGGCGCTTGGGAGAGTGCTGGGCGCCGGGAAGAGCTGTAAATATTTCCTCCTCCTCCTCGTCTTACTTTATTATCGTTTTCGTTACACTCTCTGTGTGTCTCCTGACCTCTGCGCCCTGACTGTGAAGCGCTCCTTGGGCACACGTCACCTCCTCCGCAGACAGGCTGTGCCCGGTCATTACTCACTCTCCAGAAACGCACAACCGTCCGCTCGGGCGGCTTGCCCTCTGACCACTGCCGGCCACCTGCAGGGGCTGTCTCCAGGCAAGGACCACCTCTGGCTGTGACCCTAATGGCAGGCAGTCCTCTGGCCTGCCTTGGGGTCGTGGGCATGGCAAGTGTCCAGCTCTGCCCCGTGGGGAGGCCCTCTCGCTCACTGCCCTGGTGATCGCCTTGCAGACCGCACCGGGGCTTACCTGGCACCTGGTCACCTGAAGTCTGCGATGCTGCCCTGGTTGGGATCCAGATGGATGTAGAACCAATGGCCGGTGCTGGGTTTCCAGCACAGCCCTCAGAAGCCGAGCAGGCGTCTCACCCATGGCGACACACTTGCACACCCCAAGGGTGGTGGAACCGCTGCGTCTGGAGGTCTGGAACAGGAAGAATCAACGAGAAAAGGGTTCTAGGTGGCCTGTCCCTTCCAGGGTGTCAGGGAGAACGGGCTGTCTCGCAGCTCTAGAGAAAGACGAGAGGGCAGAGGGGGCCGTGGCCCAGGGCGGGGTTGGACGGCAGCCCTGGGGGCCCGAGCTGAGCAGCAAAGCCTGCTGTCCATCCTGTGGTGTCGTCCCCGTCTCGCCTCCTCCTCTCTCTTCTTGGCCGAAGCCTCTGCTGCCCCGCAGCGTCTGCCTTCTGGGTTTTATCTAAGAACACAAACTCTGGAGTCAGACCTCCTGGGTTCAAGTCTTGGCTTTGCTGGATCCAATCTGTGTGACCATCTCTTAAGCTTCAGTTATTTTTTTCCATAAAATGAGAAGAACAACCGAGTTGTTGTGAGGCTTAAGTGTAATAATGCAAGGAGGGCGCTTGGGAGAGTGCTGGGCGCCGGGAAGAGCTGTAAATATTTCCTCCTCCTCCTCGTCTTACTTTATTATCGTTTTCGTTACACTCTCTGTGTGTCTCCTGACCTCTGCGCCCTGACTGTGAAGCGCTCCTTGGGCACACGTCACCTCCTCCGCAGACAGGCTGTGCCCGGTCATTACTCACTCTCCAGAAACGCACAACCGTCCGCTCGGGCGGCTTGCCCTCTGATCTCTGCCGGCCACCTGCAGGGGCTGTCTCCAGGCAAGGACCACCTCTGGCTGTGACCCTAATGGCAGGCAGTCCTCTGGCCTGCCTTGGGGTCGTGGGCATGGCAAGTGTCCAGCTCTGCCCCGTGGGGAGGCCCTCTCGCTCACTGCCCTGGTGATCGCCTTGCAGACCGCACCGGGGCTTACCTGGCACCTGGTCACCTGAAGTCTGCGATGCTGCCCTGGTTGGGATCCAGATGGATGTAGAACCAATGGCCGGTGCTGGGTTTCCAGCACAGCCCTCAGAAGCCGAGCAGGCGTCTCACCCATGGCGACACACTGCTCACACGTCGGTGATGCAGTGAAAGGCAGAACCTGCTGCTACCGGGAGGGTGGAGGGTGACTGGCCACAAGGACACCCACAGCCATCAGAGTTTGGCTCCAGACGGAGGAAGCAGATTTGCCTAAATTTTTCTAGAATCCCTCAATTATCTGGCTTGTTTCTATCTTTGATTTCAAAAGCCCTGCTCAGGGCTGATGCCACCAGGAAGCCATGCCTGGCCAGGGCAGCCCCGGACCCCCAAGGCCACGGTCATTGCTTGACCCCACACAGCTCCTCACCCACAGCAGCAGCCCATTTCCTTCTGGGCTCAGGGATGGGCCTTAGCTAAGGTGCCCTCTGCTCTGGAGGACTGTCCTGGAGCTCCAGAGAGCAGGCAGCCGGGTCTCCCACCCCCAGGGTCTGGCCGAGGGTGTCACTCCGGGGTGGGGGAGGGGAGTGCTTGGGGAAGGGCCCCCGGCTCCACCCACCAAAGAACCCAGCCACAAAGAAATGTCACCGCCGCTGCACAGAAGTGTGGTATTATCAGCCCCATGCAACCGGCAAGTGGATTAAAATGCCATTAACACAGCAAATTAAGCTTACAGTGAAGTAAACAGAAATTAAATCAATAACCAGCACAGGGGGACAGCTGCCTTTTCCCAAATGGTCCCCCAGGGATTGGGGCTGGTGGGTGCATGGGGGGTGGGATAGAGGCTGCTGGACAGGGAGGGGCAAGGGGTGAGGTGAGGTGGGGGTGCAGTTGTCTAGGTGCTGAACAATAGGTGCTACGGGGCCCAGACCAGGCCCTGTGCCTCTGCTGGGCTTTCCTGTGTCCCCCAGGTGCACTCACCGTTATTTGTCTGCTCCCTGAGCTTGGGAAAATGCTGTTGAAGCACAGCCTCCCTCACTCCCCGCTCCCCTCCTTTCTTCCCACCCCTGCCATGACCCCGATGCAAAAAGCAACTTGGTCCATGCAGTTCTTGGTCCATGCAGAGGATGACCCACTCTCTGGCTTAAAGTTAATAACTTGTCCAGGCTTATCTCAGGACAGAACCATGTCCCCACGCAGCATCTGATTCATGGATGCTCAGCTGACCAACATTTGTGCCAAAAGGCAGCCCAAGGACTTCATCTGGAAATTTCTGAAACGCTGTCCTGTCCTGAGGGGTTGCTGCTGACAGGAGGCAGATCTGGGGCTATAGCATGCCATCTTGCTGCTCTGCTTGGGCTGAGAGTGTAGCCACGCAGAGCTAAGGAGCCAGAGGCTGGAGGTGAGTGCCTGGATCCAGCTACGCCTGAAGTTTACTAGGTCCACTCCTGGACTTTTCAGGAAGCTGAAACTTCCTGCCCGCCACCGTTTAGTTCCAGTTTAAATTGAGATCTGGTCATTTGCAACTAAGAGCCCAACTTGAAAAACGATGGTATTTCTTCTTAAAAAAAAAAAAAGAAAGAAAGAAATCCATTAACCAAACGCTTCTCAAGGACCAGTCAGCCTGTGGTCAGATGGCAAAATGAATGGTGGTATCTCTTGGTCCCCTCCCCTCCCACCAGGTCTCGGCCTCCACCTCCACTGCCTCTCTGTGTGCAGGGAAGGTGTCCTCTGTGGACACGAGAAGGGGCAGCAAAGAAGGGGTGCAGACAGTGTGAAGCCTTCCCAGCTCTTTTCCTGCTCCTGCCACCTGATGCCCCTGGATGGAGGCAAGAACACACCTGGACTGGGAACCCAGAGACCTGGTTCCAGGGGGATTCTCTGGGCACAGTTCCGGTGTCCATAGGCCAGTTTGCTTCCTCTGGAAATCACTTCTTCATCCAGCGCACAGGGTACTGGGCTGCCTCTGGCCTGAGCAGCTGTCCAGCTGTGGGGCAGGCGTCCATCCAGCTGCTGCAGCCCTCCGCTGGGGCAGGAGGGCTCTGTGTGGGGCTTAGGGGCCCTAGTTCTCATCTCAGTCTCTTCCCTTTTGAGATTCTGGCTTAAAATATCTGGGACAGAGTAAGAATCTCTGAAGGCTGATGGATTCCTGTTACGGGTGACATGGGGATGGATGCTTACTCTCTCCCTATCACAGTCCCTCCCTCGCCTGTCCTGCCTCAGAGCCTCTGAAGATCTGGGACAGGGAATGGGTCAGTGTGTTCTGCTGGCAGCTGCTGCCCCATCAGCAGGCCTCAGCTCCCAGTCTGGATAGGACCCTGGCTCCTCTGTGCCCCTGCGACCCTCAGTCCCGGTCCAGCACAGCCATGCTGCTTTGTAACTGGCAGTTCCCACCTCCGTTCCCCTCTGGCCTAAGGAGTCTTGGAGGGGAAGGACCAAAGCTGTCCTTTGCTTTGCCCTAGCACTGAGCCCAGGTGTGACATAGAGCAGGCCTCAACACACTCCCGCCGAGAGAATGAGTGAATGAGTGAGACCCTGCAGTAGACGCCTCTCCAAGGCTGTGGTCATGGCCTCTGAGCTGCCTTTGGGATGTTTCCAGCGAGGCTTTCACATCAGTGACTCCTACACGAGGTTCTCAGGGGTCAGGGCCTCCCTGTGGGACCTCTGACCACATCCTTGCCTCTCATCCCGTTTCCTCTTTTTTAAAGGATACCTCCTTGGCCCCCATGCTGCCAAAGGTGAGGCTACTAAAGGGCCTGTGGAACAGGGGTGCTACCGTTCTGGGCAATGAGGAGGAGCTGCGGTGTGGAATCATGTTTAGGGGGCAGAGTGAACCACGGCACACTTCATTTTGCCTAGTTATTGATTCTCCAAAGATGCTTCTATAAACGCCTCACATAGAAGGAGGGGCATATCAGCTGCTCTTTACAAAGGTGATTATTCTTCCTACTCTATGGGGAGGCCGTATGCAGAAGCACCCACTGCTTCCCTCCCCATGAGCCGCAGACCCTCCTGCCCTCACAGCGTGCTCTTGTGGTCAGTGGTCACCAGGGCCTCTGGCAGCCTGACATCCTGAGTCTGGACACCCCTCCATGGAGGGGAACCCAGGGGGCATCCCTCCCCATAGCTGTGCTCCTGGCAGGACCCTTGGCTGGGCCCCAAAAGGAATATTTTTAAATTCCTCTGTTGATTTTTCCCCTCTTCCTCCCTTAGGCTCCAAATCCAATTCTAGCTCCTGGCCAACTGGTAGAATTAAAGGATTAAGAGCTACCCAGGTCTTATCCCGATATGAAAAGATCTCACCGAGAGGCTCATAGTTCAGCGTCCAAAGCCAGGGCATTCATTCCCTCCTGCACCAAGTATTGTTGCGAAAGCCTCCCTGGAACCACCTTTTGAGCTCCTGGCTGAGGCATCACTGTTTCACTTATCTCTTAAGACCCTGCTCATAATTGCTCAATGTCCGACAAGCAGAGAGGACCCAGGCATTATCTGTTAAGGGCCCTCTAATCCAGTTCATAAGGACAGAGTGGTAATCAGGACACCACAGAATCCTTCTAAAGTCAACGCGGAATCTCACATGAGCCCTGAGCTGCTGTCTGGAGAGCCCCAGGGGCAAACACAGGTGGCCCCTCACCCTTGGAAGGGCCAGGGGATTTGAGGGTACAGCTGGGGGCCAATCAGACAAGAACAACTTGTGAAGGAAAAGGACCTTGTCTAGAAAAGCAAAAGGGTTTTCTTTTTTTCTTTAGTGGGGGCTGGGTGGACGTGTGACTGCTGCATGTGTGTGTGGGCGCATGTGTGTATTTGCACACGGACAGTGAGTGTGGGCTTCTTGCACAAAATTCGCAGGTCAGCCCAGTCCAGGCAGAGCCATGCCTCTGACAGGCAAGAGTGTGCAGAGGCTCTGGTGAATCAGAGACTGCGTTTTCTCAGGCCCACGGGGGGCTTCCTGACAAATGCCGTTGCTCTTGGGATGGGGGGGCAGGCAGCGTGCCACTCCATATGGGCGCAGCTCGATCTGCCAGCTGACTGCCGCCCTTCATGGGACACCGGCACGGTGCTCTGACTGATGGAGCCTCTGTGGGGGCGTCACAGAGGCTGTGCAGGTGTGAGCTCAGATGCCACCGGTTCTTCTACCTGAGCTGACAAATGGAGCTCTCTTCCCCTCACACGCTAGGAAAGATGGCTTTAAAATGGCTCTGAGAGCTAAGCCGGGCCTCCTCTTCTCTCTTCCTAGGGCCTCCCCAGCTGGACCACAGGGCTGTGCCGCGCTCTCTTAACACTTCCCCACCGTGAGCAAGCAGGAGTGACCCCCAAAACTGCACCCCCGTCTCCGCCCTCCCTGGGCTGCCTGGCACCCTGAGCTGGTCCAGAGCCTCTGCCTCCAAAGCTTCCACCTGCGAGAGGCAGGACACAGCTGACAGCCGTGCTCTGAGGATGGGTGAGCGCGTTGGGCTGCAGCAGCCTTGGATTCCAGACGGCATATAAGAAAGGGCTAATGGTATTTCGTGGTCCTGGTTAAGCAACCCCTGAGACAAAGGTGCAGTGAAAGTGTTTTTACTTGGACGGGAGGAGGGTGTGAAAGAAGGGAAGAGGCTGCTAAGCAAGGTTCCATGGGAGCTCAGGAGGCTCTGTAGCACGGGCTTTGGAATATTCTCATTTTGGGGGAAGTTGGGATGTTTGTGCATCCAATCCCATCAGCTCCTGCCTAAGGCCTGCTCGCAGGATGTTAGTTACCTGGGCTGTGAGGGCAAAGGGTCTTTCAAGGCTTTGGAAGCGCCCTCAGGGACAGTGAGGTGGAACCTCTGTGTCTGGTCCTGGCAGGGAGGCTAAGGCCTGAGGGAGGCCAGCATCAACTCCACTGGGCTTGCCCAGGGCTCACTTCCCAGCCAGGTTAGTCAAGGTGATGGGACAGGGAAACTGAGTGTCCCAAGGCTGTGACTCTTTGCTGACTAGCTTTTAGTTACCCTTTTAGTTAACCACTGCGGGAGTTTCTAAACTGTTGTTCTCCTAGGACCTGAGCCTTCTCGCTGCCTGAGTAAGACTCTGCCATCTCCCCCTCCTTACCAGGAAAGTATGGTCCGCTGTCTCAGACCACTGACCTAGGGCAGCTGCATTTTTGGAGCAGGCCACGGAGTATGGGCTTTACTGTCCACTCCTGAGCTGAGCTCTGACAATGAGCCACCTCGGGGCCTTTCTCCCTCCACCTTGTAGGCAAGCAAGTGGGAAAGCTAGAATGATCCATAGCATCGGAAGAGATCTGGGAACACGATTGCCAGCTCATTTGTCTTAACATAGATATAGATGGATGCGTGTAGAAATATTTATAAATCTGTGTGTATGCAGGGTTTATTATAATATGCATGCACATATTTCCTTGTTTTGTCAGCTGAAAGGGCCAAGAAGTAACGACAGCCCAGAAAAAACTAGCACACCTGCACCCAGACCTTGGTTTCTATTACCATTCTCAGAGACAGGAACCATGGCTCTTGGAGAAACAGCTAATTCTAGGACTGAAATAGAAATATACAAGATGAGACTGAAGCATCTTATAGTGTCAGAAAATCAGAAAGTGTTCAACCTACACAGATGCACATGATAGGGGCTGAATGTCACAAGGATACAGGAGCCAACTGAAAGAACTCAAGGCCAAAGCTGGATCAATCTGACCCACAAAATAGATAATGTAACATTGGATTATAACCCAAAGAATAAAATACATATCCATGTGTCCATTTGGACATAGATAAATAATTGAACTAAACAAATAAATGGAGAGAGTAGACATCTCCTAAACAAAAGAATTCCTAATCATTTATATAGATTATTAACCCTCATTCAAGTAGATTAAAATTCACTTTTCTTAAGCATGAGCTGCACATAGTGAATTTGTTCCAAAGTGCACAGTATGGAAAGAGGGGATAAGAAAGAATAACCTTCCAGTGGAGAAACCTGGCCTTAGTCAGATGATCAAGGTCAACATCAACAGTGATAAGTGATATTGACAGTATGATGGGATGGACAGTGATAAAAGACAACATTTTATCTCTATAGTCTTCCTCCCCAGAACCCATAATTTCAGTCTTACCATGAGAAAAACATCAGACAAACCCAAACTGAGGAACATTTTACAAAATAACTGACTAGTGACCAAAATAACTTCAAGCCTATCAAGGTCATTAAAAATAAGGAAAGCTGGAGAAACTGCTAGAGTCCAGAAGATCCTCAGGAGACATGATGACCAAGTGGGTGGGATCCATGTCACTTGAGTGGCTGGGGAAGCCTTTTAGCTGGAGGGACTCAGTTGGCAGCAGCTTTCTGCAGCCAGGTGGGTTAAGACCATCCCCTGAGACAGGGCGTTTGATGGAGCAGCTGTTGTTTGGCCTGGGCCATCACCTCTAGCCTCTTCCTTGCTGGGCCTTTCACTACAGCCCGTGCCCCAAGGCTCCCTTGTCATTTCTTCTACTCATTCTTGGGAAAACTGGGCAAGAGAGGAGTTTTAATGATGTGAGGATGCAGTGATGTGTTTTAACACACAGTTTCCGGGGACCTGGAATGAAAATTTTAACAGCTCAGAAGCTGTGCACCGAAAGTGCCTCTACTGTGGGTTCTCAGAAGGGTATTCCAACTAAATTGAAGAAATAAATATGCATCTTCCTCGTTTTTGTTGAGCAATCACCACACAGAGCCCGAATCCTTAAGTGGCAGTGTGCTCCTCCATGGAAAACGCAGCCATCTCCAAGGAGCCTGGCTGTGCACCCTTTCAGCTCTGTCTGTGGCTTGTGGCTGTCAGCCCTGTGCTTCACAGGACCTGGGGACAACCCAGAAATGCAAAGAGAAAGAAAACTGTGGGAGAAAAATCCACCAAGGAAAATGTCTACAGCATACATCATCAGTACCTCAGTGCACAAAGTGTCCACATACAAGCAAACCCTTGTGCTGGGGCAGGTCCTTCCTGAGAAGGAATGGAGGGAGCTGGGTCTGCAATGCCCTGACATCAGTCCGGGTGGGCTCTGTGGGTTGTGCCATCTCTTCTCAACTTCTCCCTGCCCACATCTGGGTACCCAGGCTCCTGAGAGATCTGGTACAGGTGAACCGCTCAGCCCCACTTTGCACCTAAGTGGGTCAGACCCAGGACCCCTGGCGCCTGACATTTATTCCACTGTCCCCTCATGCAGTTGTATTTCCCTGGCACCCGGCATGAGCTTGGTTTCAGCCTTTCTCCACATCCCTGCAGAAACACTTCCAGGACGGCCCCGTGGTGGTGTTTAATGAATGGAAACGTTCTCTCACAAACAGAAAGAAAAAACCTACACCAATCCCCAAACCTGTTAGTCGGAAAATATTCCAAGATCAACACATTTTAATTCACTAATTAATACAGCTAAAAGGCATTTTTCATATTAGACTTATTAAAATCACTTGTATTTAAGTGTTTTTGAACTCATATTTTCTGATGCTGTGCGTTTTTCTAAAGTGTTCTAGTCATGTTATGCAAATGCCTATTTAAATTACCAGGGGTATTTGTTTTCTATTTCTACTCTGTAAAACATAATTTTAATACAAGTTATTTGTGAAATGCACATTGGAAAAAAGAAAATAAGATTTGAGATGGCATTTCTATGATAATTTTATTGCAAATGTTGACCATGTTTTTGTGTTTGTCTGCAAAAGGTAATGCAAAATATACATAAGACATATTTCTGGGATTTATTGTTGTAT
>SJYC01089492.1:0-15881 GCA_006408675.1 Madoqua kirkii
GAGGGCGGGGGGGGGGGGAGGCAGTATCTCAGCTGGTGGGGCCCCAGGAGGCAGGGGAGTCAAGGAGGCCCTGTGCTTTCACGCTGCCCATCAGCAGATTGGCCCCCAGGCACCTTTACGCAGTCCAGGAGTGCTGCCTGTGCTGTAGGCGGGGCAGAGGTAGAGAAGGAAGCGTTGCATGTGTTGGCCTGGAGGCACTGAGCGGGCTCAGGTGGCCTACCTCCTTCCCCTGGACTCTGGCCAGGCAGCACCTTCTGGTGACTTAGGATGGGGACAGGACCTGGAGGCCTCCTCACCCTCCTCTGCCTGGAGACCTGCGCCCAAGAACACTCCAAGCTTCCTGGGCCCCTGTGCCAGAAGCCTTCCCCAGACTAGATCCTACCGGTCACACCTGCAGTCCTCTGAGGCCAGCCTTCAGAGGACCAGAATCCCAGTTTGGCAATCGTATGTGTGCTTTAACTAAAAATTGAAGTGTAGTTCATTTACAATGTCGTGTTAGTTTCAGGCATACAGCAAAGTGATTCAGTTATACATATATATGCATATTCTTTTTCATATTCTTTTCCACTGTGATTTATTGCAGGATATTGAACATGGTTCCCTGTGCTCTACAGTAGGACCTTGATGTTTATCGATTCTATAAATACCAGTTTGCATTTACTAATCCTAAATCCCCAATTCTTCCGTCCCTCTTGGCAACCGTAAGTCTATGTCTGTGAGTCTATTTCTGTTCATAGATGGGCTCATATTTTAGATTCTGCATGTAAGTAGTATCAGGTGGTATTTAGCTTTCTCTGTCTGACTGACAGAGATACGATAATCTCTAGGTCCATCCATGTTTCTGCAAATGACATTACCTCATACTTTTTCATTCTTTTTATGGCTTAGTATTCGTGTATAAACATATATGTGTATAAACATATATGTGTGTGTCTAGTATATTGGAGAAGGAAATGGCAACCCACTCCAGTGTTCTTGCCTGGAGAATCCCAGGGATGGGGGAAACTGGTGGGCTGCTGTCTATGGGGTCACAGAGTCAGACACTACTGAGCAACTTAGCGGCAGCAGCAGCAGTGTATATATATATATGTATGTATATATAAATGCCACATCTTCTTTATTCATCTGTTGATGGACATTTAAAATTTAGGTTGCTTCCATGTCTTAGCTATTGTAAACAGAGCTGTTATGAACATATACATGCTTGAATCTTGTCAAATTACAGTTTTGTCCAGATATGTGCCAAGAAGGGGATTGCTGAATCATATGGCAACTCTAGTTTTAGTTTTTCGAGGAATCTCCATACTGTTTCCCATAATAGTTGCACCAATTTACATTCTTACCAACATTATAGGAGGGTTTCCTTTTCTCCACACCTTCTCCAACATTTGTTATTTGTAGACTTTTCAAGTGATGTGGTGTGAGGTGGTACTTCATTGTAGTTTGATTTGCATTTCTCTAATAATTAGCAATGATGAGCATCTTTTCACATGCCTATTGGCCATCTGTGTGTCTTATCTGGAGAAACAGGTCTTCTGCTCGTTGATGGCTTTTTGGTTTTTCATTATTGAGTTGCATGAGCTGTTTGCATATTTCAGAAATTAAGCCCTTGTTGCTTGCATCATTTGCAGATATTTTCTACCATTCTCTATGTTGTCTTTTCATTTTGTTTGTGGTTTCTTTTGCTGTGCAAAAGCTTATGAGTTTGATTAGGTACCATTTTTTAATTTTTGCTTTTATTTTTATTGCCTTGGAAGACTATATATATTATTTTTCAGATTCTTTTATTATGTGGTAATACAAGATACTGAATGTAGTTCCCTGTACTATACTGTAGGCCTTTGTGTATCAATTTTTATGTATAGTAGTGTGTATATGTTGGGAGAAAGCAATGGCACCCCACTCCAGTACTCTTGCCTGGAAAATCCTATGGGCGGAGGAGCCTGGTGGGCTGCAGTCCATGGGGTCACTAAGAGTCAGACACGACTGAGCGATTTCACTTTCACTTTTCACTTTCATGCATTGGAAAAGGAAATGGCAACCCACTCCAGTGTTTTTGCCTGGAGAATCCCAGGGACGGGGGAGCCTGGTGGGCTGCCATCTATGGGGTCGCACAGAGTTGGACACGACTCTGCAATTAGCAGCAGCAGCAGCAGCAGTGTGTATATGTTAATCCCAAATGCTTAATTTATGCCCTTCCTCCCACTATCCCCTTTGATAACCATTAGTTTGTTTTCTATGTCTGTGAGTCTATTTGTTTTTTAAATAACTTCATTTGTGTAATTTTTAATATCCCACATAAAAGTGATATCATATATTTGTCTTTGACTTACTTCCCTTAGTATGATCAACTCTAAGTCCATCAATGTTGCTGTAGATAGCATTACTTTTTTCTTTTTTAAGGCTGAGTAATATTCCATTGCGTGTGTGTTCTTTAACCATTCATCTGTTGATGAACATTTAGGTTGCTTCCATGTCTTTGCTATCATAAAAAGTGCTGCTGGGAACACTGGAACACATGTATCTCTTTGAACTCTCCTGATATATGCCTGGGAATGGGATTGCAGGATCATATGGTAATTCTATTTTTAATTTTTTCAGAACCTTCCATACAGTCCCCACAGTGACTGTACCAATTTACATTCCCACCAACAGTGTCAGAGGGTTCCTTGTTCTCCACACCCTCTCCAGCTTTTATTAGGAATCTTGTGTTCATTTGACAAGACTGTGGGCTTTTCAAGAATAGATCAGTTTAGCACTGGCCTGTCTTACCATGTATGCTCATTAAAAACCACTGATTCAATTAGTCAATATGAGAAAGGTGTGCATGTAGGTGTAAGTGTGATCACACATACAGCCTGTAAGCGTGTGAGCACGTGTGTTCATTTCTGTGCAGGTGTGAGTCTGGGTATGTGGGTACAGTATGGATGTGCAAACCTGTGCATGCACGTGTCTGTGTGGATACACTATGTATACATGTGAGGGTGCACGTGTGTGTATGTGTGTGCAGGGGTGTTATGCAATGAAAGTGTCCCTCCACCAAATTCTTACACCGAAGGCCTAACCCACAATGTGAGGCTATCAGAAGGTAGGCTTAGGGGAAGCTATTGCGATTGGCCGAGGTCATAAAGGTGGAGCCCCACGATAGGATTAGTACCCTTACAAGAAAAGGAGGGGACCTGAGACCATCCTGTCTCTGCTGTGTGAGGACGTGCTGGGCCAGAAAGGGCTCTGACCAGGAGCTGAACCAGCCAGCACCTTGCTCTCAGCCTTCCCAGGCCCAGACTGCTGAGAAGTAATGTCTGCTGTTTAATCTCTGCATGAGTGGTATTTTGTCACAGCAGCCTGAGCTGACTAAGAAGGTGGCTAAAGTCTGTGTATGTGTGTGTGTGTGTGTGTGTGTGTGTGTGTGTGTGTGCAGCTGCGTGAGTGCCACGTATGAGTGGGCATGCTGAGCGTGTTCCCAGGGCCTGGGGGTGTTCCCTCAGTGTGCTGAATACAGATCCCTCCTCTGAGGAACTCTCAGGGGCCTCTGATCATGACCCTGAGCACATTCCCAGCGTGTGGCCAATGGGGCCTCAGTTTTCCAACCAAAGCTATCCATCTCAACTCATCACCGGTTTCTCTTTAGTACACTCCCATAGAGCTCCTTCCTGCGTCACCCAAAGGGCTGGTCCTGGTTTTGATCCGAGCTGTAGAGTCCATGGCTGGGGTCCAGCTGTGTGGGGAGATGTGGGGGCCACCAGCGTCTTTACTGGGGGTTGGGGAAACAGCTCTTCTTCCACTCAATAGTCATTGCTGCATTGGGCTGGGTTCTGAGATGGAGGGAGGACCAGCCTGCCCAATTTGCTCTCAGCATCCCTGATGGAGAGACGCCAGGGCCTCCTGGGAGGTGGGAGGGGCTGTTCGGAATTCAGCCTGGAGCCTGAATGGGCCTGAGAGCTTGCAGGGAAACAAGGAAGCCGGTATCCTGTTCAGTTCTGAGAACTAAGTGGGCCCCAAGCATGCACAGAGTGTGCCCTTAAGCAGACAGAAGGTGCCAGTGTGTCTGTGGCCCAGTGCCTGGCAGCAGATTGCATCCTGTGGAAGAGTTGATGCTGCTCCGTGGATGGGATGGAGCAGGAGAGGAGGAACCAGCATGCTCTGGAACTGCCCAAAGTAGTGTGGCAGCTGAGGATAGTGGGGGTCCCTGAGACAGACTCCACATGCACCCCAGAACTCGCTGGGCGCAGGTGAGGGGGACATGGTGGGAGGCAGGAGTCCTGCCTGCTCAGGCAGGGTGCACACGCACCAGAGATGCTCTTCCCCAGACCTGGGGAGATTAGGCTTCCAGGGGATTGGCGAGGCCCATCCTTTTGTCTTTAAGGAGCTCATGGTTCTTATACTGTGGAGGGTGGAGGTGGGGGGAAGGGTGGTAGGATCCATCACATGTGTTTCCGTACATGGTAGAATCTGCTATGTGCCACAGGAAGGCCACAGACTAGCTTTGTGGGGATTGAGGGGAGTGAGAGATTGTGAAATTGACCCTCCTGGTGTGTGTCAGGTGCTGTGCAGGTTCGTGCTGACCTGTGTCACCTGGACAGGGATGGACACCTGACCAGCATGATTGCTTGAGCAATCACACCTCCTGGTGCACAGAGCGAAGCCTTAATCACAGGGTGGTCAGGGAATGCTCCTTAGGGACAGGCAGGATCGTGGCCATTTGTTGCCTTGGCTGTCTCAGGACCCATCCTGGAAGGCCACATCTTTCTTGGAAGTGTCTCCAAAAACCCAGACAGGCAGATCAGATCCCAGAATACAGCTTTTTCAGGAACCAGCAAAGTGGCTCTGAGAGTCCTCTGGAGTCAGGCGTGCTGGAGGCCACGGGCAGGATGTAGGACTGGGCCTGGAGTTGAGGACCAAGGCCATGTCGCTGCAGAAGTCATCGGCTGAGCTCCGTGTGCCCGCAAGGACGCTTTATTTAAGGCCAAGCAGATGCTCTGGGAAACAGTACTGTCATGACTCAATCTCTCAGAATGCCATAGCAATTTAAAAAAAGTATATGTACACTTTTTGCCACATCTTAGATGTCCTTCCGCCTACAGAAGCCGTCAAATAAAAATTAATTTTGCCTTAAAAAAACCACGCTGCATATTTTTGACACTCGATGTCTGTTCATTTGCATGGGACACGTTCTTCCATAATGAATCATCGTAACGCTTAAATTAAACACAGTAAAAGAATGGTTAATGCCATAACACGCTGACAATTTAACCTGGCCAATATTTTTATTGCCTTGTACAATAAACCTAACAGAGCACAACTTGATTTTGACTGGTGGAAAATCGGTTATGAACCGCCAGGGAGCGGCCAATTTTTCAAAAGCAGCCATTCAGTCATACTATAGCCACTAAGACTTTTTTTTCCCATACACTATTGCTGTTATAATCTTTTGAGGATATTTTATCACAGCAATAACCTCCTCAAAATCAGTCTTTACTGCAGTTAATGACTGGACAGCTGGAGCTATAACTGGCCTTGGCTTTGCCCCAGCCATTAGCTAACAAACCAGTTGTTATCTGCAGGTAACAACCGATTTCTTGTGGAATTTTCTTGATGAAGTGTCTCACTGGATCAAAGTTATTTTTTCCCCTTTCTGACCAGCTTCATGTATCTCAGTGGGTGACTCAAGAGGTGGGAAGTTGAAGGCTCTCTCTAACTCCCAAGCACAAGCCACGGGGTCTGGTCCAGAGGGCAGCTTATTGCCATGCCTCCCTGTGCTCCAGGGGAGGGCAGGGCAGGCATCTACCACGTGTTGGCTTTGAGAGGGTCCCTCTTGACAGGGTGTGGGATACAGTGAGACAAGGCTGCTCTGCTGAGCTGAATGGCCGGACAGAATGCAGGGCTGACCACCTGGGAGATGCTGAGGACTGGCCAGCCAGGCCAGGCTGAGAGCCATCCCTGGGAATTTGGGGTGGAGGCGGAAATGGGACCAATTCCTGGCACAGAAGTCCACGGGATTGACAGGCACCGTGTGTTTGATACATTTCTGCATTTGGATTTATGCATCTTCCTTTCGTGTTTCACTTTTGACCACCATTGTAAAATGTGAGCTTTTTAAACTAGTGATTTAGAGTTATGCAATGTTCATCTATTTTACAGTGAACATATATTTAAGGACAAGATTAGCAAATTTGGACCTTGGCACCAAGGCTAAATATGTTAATGCAAAGGATTGTTATTGTGATTTAAATATTACAGGTTGACCTGAGTAAAATTAGGGGAGGGAATGGTTTGTACAGAATGCCGAGCTGAAGGGAGGCGGATTCCAAAGGGTCGGTCCAACACACTCAGTGCCTATGGGTCCTCCTGGCTTCTGACATAGACTGGAGAGGGGAACAGGCTCCCTCCTCATTTATAATTGGGTTTTAATATTCCCAGTACTTAGCATCAGGAGAAGTGGATGGGGTGCTGCGGCATTAGAGTAATGAGGAAACATTACAAAGTGATCACCTGTTTGTGGCAGCCGTTTGAAATTCTGCAGATTTATCAGTGTTTACTGTATGAGGCTAGATTCGATTCAAGAAATCACAGTGCTGATTGCAGTAACTTTACATATGCGTCTTTAACAAGCGGGGCAAAACAAAAAATTAATGTTTTTAAAAGCGAAATAGGATTTTTCCAGCCTGGAGAGAAGACTAATTAAAATCACTTCAAATTCTTAAATGAGTTTTAATTTGAGAGAGTGGAATTCTTTCAAGAATATGAGTTTAGCTAAATATTTGAAATCATTATATATCATGCTTACCTGAAGCCCAAGTTGTTTAGAAATTAAATAACAAATTAAAAATGAGCACAGTATTCAATTTTGAGTTGGGTGACTCCCATCTGGGGCAAGATGGAGTTTCTAGAAATGTGGCAGGCCACTTTGGGTAAGTTGCAAAGTAAACTAGGCTTCCTACAAATTCCCAAATTCAAACACTGCCACTGGACGAAAGCAATTTTATGATTTTAAATCATTTTGAATTTCATAAACCCAACTCTTTAACCTTTTGGAAATGACAAAAAGTGCAACACATTCTTAACATTTCTGATCATTCTACACTATGCTGGCCCCATAAAGCTCATCTTTTCCAAATTTAAGCACTTAAAAATGTGAAGTGCTCCAATAAATTTAAATTGGCATATGCTTCGCATATCAATGGGAAATGATTCAAGCATTAGAGGCTGGAAGTGGTGAGTGAGGGCAAGTAAACCAGAGCATCCATTGTCACAGGATTGATTTTTAATGACTTCCTATTGATTTGGTGCCTTTTAAACCTGATGATCTAAGGTTGGTCTTGAATATCTATCGCATGTATCTTTGCCCAACTCTTGCTTCACAGTGATTGTTGGTTGCTTTCTGGCAAGAGGGGGAAAACATCTGAGCACATTTGAGTCCTTTCAGGGACAAGAACTGAATAGCCACCTACCTAAAGGGCAGCATACTCTTCACGACTCTAGTGGTTGTAGGTGATAACAGCCAATTCAAGCCAAAAAGGGATTTATTAGTTCTCATTGCTGAAAAGTCCTAGAGTGGATCAGGAATGACCGAATCCAGGGCCTCTGCTCCCTCCCTTGTTCTCACTCTTGCTGCAGCTCTCTCCTATCTCTTGTTCATTCTCCTTCACTTTCTTTCACTCCACCTCTCCCTCCATCTCTGCTTTTCCTTCCTGATGTCTTCAGGCAAGTCTCTCTGCATGTACAGCCTCTGCCAGTTCTAGGGGTGCATCTTATACTTCTGGGTCCATTGAAAAGAGACTGTTTCTTAGCAATATCTCAAAGGAGGCCCTGAATCGAGTCTCATTGATCAAGTTGGGTCTTCAGCCCATTTCTGAGCTAGTCCCTACGGTCAGGACTTTCCACCTCTCCTCCATCTCTGCTTTTCCTTCCTGATGTCTTCAGGCAAGTCTCTCTGCATGTACAGCCTCTGCCAGTTCTAGGGGTGCATCTTATACTTCTGGGTCCATTGAAAAGAGACTGTTTCTTAGCAATATCTCAAAGGAGGCCCTGAATCGAGTCTCATTGATCAAGTTGGGTCTTCAGCCCATTTCTGAGCTAGTCCCTACGGTCAGGACTATTCAGTGTTCTGATTGGCCTAATCTGGCCCAAAATCCACTTTTGCAAGCAAGAGGAGGGTAAAATCCAAAACACTTGGATTGGTAGCAAGCAGGAGGTAAACATGAGTCTTGTTATGAGGTCTGGAGGTCCTGTCTGTCTTCCAAGTGTTCTTGCCTCTCTCTCTTGTGGGCAATTGTAGGTTATGGTTACTCACGTCTTTGAAATCATACAGGCCATGTGATTTGCCTTGGCCAGTGAAACAGGAGAGGAAGTGATGCGAATTACCTCAGGGTGGAAACTTTAAGAGCTCCAGGCAGGGGATGCTCCCGCAGCCTGGGATTCACAGTGCTGAGATGGGGAGCAGGGCCCTCATTCAGAGTCCTAGTCAGCTTGGGTTGCTACAACCAGAATACCATAGACAGAGTGACTTAAATAACACATTCATTTTGCACACTTTTGGAGGCTAAGTAAGTGTAAGATCAGGGTGCCCACATGGACAAGTTCTGGTAAGAGTCCCCTTGTTGGCTTCCTTACATGGTAGAGGAAGAAAGAGATGGGCCTCTTTGTCCCCTTACATGGGGACCAATCCCATAATGGGGTTCCATCTGCATGGCCTCATTCAAACCCAACTACCTCTCAAATACCATCACCGTTGGGATTGAGGCATCAACATAAGAATTTTGGAAGGACACAAACATTCAGCCGATGGCAGTCAGTCAATCCATGATGGACACAGAAAGGAAAAAAAAAATTGGTTAAGTGTGTGTTAGTCGCTCAGTCATGTCTGACTCTTTGCAACCTCCTGGACTGTAGCCCACCAGGATCCTCTGTGATGGAATTCCCCAGGCAAGAATACTGGAGTGGGTTGCCATTTCTTTCTCCAGGGGAATCTTCGCAACCCAGGGATCGAACCCATGCCTCCTGCATTGGCAGGCAGATTCTTTACCATCGGAACCACCTGGGAAGCCCATTGGTTATAAGAAACTATAAATATTTTGGGATTGCTTATCAACCTAGCATAACCTAGCCTGTCCTGAGTGATGTGGAAATCAGTAGCAAAAATCAGATTCTATTAACACCCAAACCTGAGATATGCAGCATTGACATTGTAGTGAGTGGTGAACAGTCAGGAAATGATTACCAGAGGCTGGAAAAATCATGAATGACATGATTATATGGTAAAGTGTTTGGCAAAATTATTACCTGTAATAAACTTACAGCTCTTGGAGAGAGTTTGGACAATAGAATATTCACAGTGTGTACTAATGACTAAAGGTTTCATTTAACAAGGTAATGCAAGAAAAACATAATTTAAAAATAATTGTCTTGCTTGCAAGCAGGAATGAAAGGGCATACATCAGAGACTTGTAGGGTTGGAGAATGCAACACCTTCTTAACCCCGATTCAAACTCAGCTTCAAAGAAACATAAAATTAAGAGTGTAGATGTCACCCCATCACTAAAACCTCTAAATTGATTCAATTAATAAGATTAAAATAAAAATTTCTGTTGGGCAAAAATTTGAAGGAAAAGAAAATTAAGATCCTCTCCCCAAAGCTTGATAGATTCAGTTTATATTAGAAAACTTGAGGAAAGATACAGATAGCTGGTAAAGCTATCTCTCCCTCTCTTATATTATGAGATGGACAATCCACAAGTTGACATCCTCTCTTGAAACCATGAGAAAATGGAGGATGAAGGACAATCAAATAACCCCAAATCTTGAGAGACACTGTGGAAGACTGTGACAATTGCTCATCTAAGGCAGAAACCACCAGATGTGGGTAAGGAGAATTCATCTAGAGTAGTAGGTAAATTGGTGGAGGCTGGATGGAGGCTGGTGGGACAATGTGCTGTCTGTGGAGGCCACAGGCACAGTAGCACGTGTGTGCCTTATTGCCAGCTTATTCTCCACAAATTCCACCAGACACTCATGGAGAAGACTGGGGAGAGAAAAACATGGTCACTGCAAGAGGTGAGCAAAACTCCATCTGTTCTCTTCTATCTCCTCTGACACCATCAAAAACTGCTGCACTTAGGGCACCGGTAAAAATCTATTACACCTAGGATAAAAAAAAAAAAAAAACAGAATAAAACCTTTGAGCCCTGGGGAAGGAACAGGAAAAGGTACTAGACTCAGAACCAGAGGTAATCATTCTAACTATAACTAGAGAAATTTGAAGACTCTGGTGTACCAACAGTAACCATAGCAAAAACAAACTTCCAACTGGGCCTAACTCCTAATAAGATTAACATAAAAGGCCTAACAAAGGGAAGATATGTCCACTTTCAAGCACAAAAATCTAGCTCAGACTTACTGTCCTACACAAGATGTCCAGTTTTCAACAAAAATTGTGAAGCATATGAAAATACAAAAAAAAAATTGATATACCTTCAAGAGACAAAATAATTAACCTGAACCATACCCAGATGCTGAAGTCATCTGGCAGATGATTTAAAATTATGATGATTAATATGTTAAAGGCACTGATGGAAGAAATGCACAGCATGCAAGATCAGATGAGAACAGAGCATTGTGAGGAAATATCAAATGGTATAACATATCTATTATTGGAATTACAGAAGAAGATGGAAAGAGTAAGGCAGAAAAATTATTTGAAAAAATAATAGCCAAGAATTTCCCATAATTAATGACAAATACTAGATCACAGATCCAAGAAGTTCAGCAAACGAAATAGTATAAATACACCTACCCTGAAGAAATGAACAAACTCAAAACAAAACAAATATGCAGGTATGTAAGGCAGGCAGAAAGCAGAAGACAGAGAAAATCCGGAATGCAATCAGAGAGGGAAAAACATTTACACAGGGACAAAGATACTTGTCAGAATTATGGCAGCTAGAAGACAATGAAGTGACATCTTCCAAGTTCTCAAAGAATAAACAAAACTGCATATAAAAAGTAGCACATGGGAGCATCCTTGGTGGCTCAGTGGTAAAGAGTCTACCTGCCATTGCAGGAAATAGGGATTTGATGCCTGGTCTGGGAAGATCCCACGTGCCATGAGGCCACTCAGACCATGCCCCACAGCTCTTGAACCTGTGCCCTAGAGCCGGGGAGCCACAACTGCCCATCCCATGTGCCAGGATCACTGAGGCCCACGTGTCTTAGAGCCCTCAAGGCTGCTCAAGACGAGCTGCCTGGTGAGACGCCCACACACGACGACAAAGAGTAGCTCCTGCTTGCCACCAGCAGAGAAAAGACTGGGCAGCAAGGAATCCAGTACAGCCAAAAATAAATAAATTAAATAGGTCTTTAAAAAAAATAGTGCATAGAATGAGAAAGACGAACTGGACATCTCCACTTTTGTAAACTCCTTACACTGCATATAAAGCAGTATGATATTACTTGGAAGGAGACTGTCATTGATTAAAAATGTATATTATAAACCCTGCTGCAACCATTAAATAAAATACTGAGTCATAGGTCAATAGCAGAGAAAAGTGTAATCATAAAAATATTCAGTTAATTCAAGTGATGGGAGACAAAAAGAAAAAAGAAACAAAAGCAGATTAAATGAATATAAGAAAGTCGTAAAATATTATTCAAACACATCATAATGTTTATGTCTAAATACATCAATCAAAAGACAGAGACTTGTAGGTAGATTAAAAAACAAATATGCTTTCTATAGTATATTATGTACAGGAAACTCACAATATGCTATGTACAATATACCTATATAAGAAACTATACAAAATTAGTTAAAAAGTGAAATGATTTAAAAATATATATCATGAAACCCTGATTTCATTTCCCTTGGGTGTATACCTGGGAATTGTATTGCTGGGTCATATGGTAACTTGATATTTAACCATTTGAAGAACTGCCAGATTGTTCTCCAAAGTGAGTATACCGGTTTATAGTCCCACAAACAATGTATGAGCATTCTTATTTCTCCACATCCTCATCAGCAACTTTTCTTTTCCCCTAGTTTTATCGAAATGTAATTGACATTGAGCATGGTATAGTTTAAGATGTATACTATAATGATTTGACTACACATATTGTGAAATGATTGGGCTTCCTAGATGGTGCGAGTGGTAAAGAACCCTCCTGCCAATGCAGGAGATGTAAGAGATGTGAGTGCAATCCCTGGGTCGGGAAGATTCCCTTAGAGGAACCCACTCACAGCAGCCCACTCCAGTAATTCTTGCTTGGGAAATCCCATGGACAGAGGAGCCTGGCAGGCTACAGTCTATAGCGTCACAGAATCAGACACCACTGAAGCAACTTAGCACGCATGCATGTATTGTGAAATGATTACCCCAGCAAACTTTGTCAATATCCATCATTTAATATAAATACAAATAAAAAGAGAGGAAAAGAAAAAAATTTTCTCTTGTGATGAGAACTCTTAAGATTTATTCTCTTCATACATACTATTCAGAACAGTTAACTACAGCCATTACTTTGTATATAACATACCTAGTATTTATTTATCTTATATGGATTTTGTACCTTTTGACCATTTTCATCCAATTCCTCCTTTACTCCCACCTTTGGTAGCAAATCTGTCTATGAGTTTGGCTTTTTCTCTTCTCTCTCTCTCTCTCTTTTTTTTAAAGATTCCACCCATGAGTGAAATCATGTATTTGCCTTTCTTTGACTTAATTCACTTCGCAGAATGCCTTTAAGGTCCATTTATGTTAGAGATAGATGGCAGATAAACAGGTGATAGATAGATTTTCTGTTATTCAGTTCATTTCAGTTCAGTTCAGTCACTCAGTTGTGTCCGACTCTTTGCAACCCCATGAATTGCAGCACGCCAGGCCTCCCTGTCTGTCACCAACACCTGGAGTTCACTCAAACTCACATCCATCGAGTCAGTGATGCCATCCAGCCATCTCATCCTCTGTCATCCCTTTCTCCTCCTGCCCTCAATCCCTCCCAGCATCACAGTCTTTTCTAATGAGTCAACTCTTCGCATGAGATGGCCAAAGAGTTACTGGAGTTTCAGCTTTAGTATCATTCCTTCCAAAGAACACCCAGGACTGATCTTCAGAATGGACTAGTTGGATCTCCTTGCAGTCTAAGGGACTCTCAAGAGTCTTCTCCAACACCACAGTTCAAAAGCATCAATTCTTCGGCACTCAGCTTTCTTCACAGTCCAACTCTCTCATCCATACATGACCACTGGAAAAACCATATCCTTGACTAGACGGACCTTTGTTGGCAAAGTAGTGTCTCTGCTTTTGAATATGCTATCTAGGTTGGTCATAACTTTCCTTCCAAGGAGTAAGCATCTTTTAATTTCATGGCTGCAGTCACCATCTGCAGTGATTTTGGAGCTCCCAAAAATAAAATGTGACACTGTTTCCACTGTTTCCCCATCTATTTCCCATGAAGTGATGGGACCAGATGCCATGATCTTCGTTTTATGAATGTTGAACTTTAAACCAACTTTTTCACTCTCCTCTTTCACTTTCATCAACAGGCTTTTTAGTTCCTCTTCACTTTCTGCCATAAGGATGGTGTCATCTGCATCTCTGAGGTTATTGATATTTCTCCCAGCAATCTTGATTCCAGCTTGTGCTTCTTCCAGCCCAGCGTTTCTCATGATGTACTCTGCATAGAAGTTAAAGAAGCATGGTGATAATATACAGCCTTGACGTACTCCTTTTCCTATTTGGAACCATTCAGTTGTTCCATGTTCAGTTCTAACTGTTGTCTCCTGACCTGCATACAGGCTTCTCAAGAGGCTGGTCAGGTGGTCTGGTATTACAACTTTTAAATCCACTCATCCATAGATGGACATGTTTCCGTATCTTGGCTATTGCAAATAATGCTGTTATGAACATGCTGGTTTGATCCCTGGATCGGGAAGAACCTTGGAGCAGAAACTGGCAACGCACTCTAGTATTATTGCCTGGCAGTCTCATGGACAGAGGAGCGTGGAGGGCTACAGTTCGTGAAGTCACAAAAGAGTCAGAGACAACTTAGTGACTAAAGCAACAACGAACACGAGGGTACAAATATCTCTTTGGCCTTGTGCTTTTGTTTCTTCAGATATATTCCCTGAGGCAAAACTGCTGCATCTATGGTAGTTCATTTTCCTTTTTCACTCTAGTATTATTGCCTGGCAGTCTCATGGACAGAGGAGCGTGGAGGGCTACAGTTCGTGAAGTCACAAAAGAGTCAGAGACAACTTAGTGACTAAAGCAACAACGAACACGAGGGTACAAATATCTCTTTGGCCTTGTGCTTTTGTTTCTTCAGATATATTCCCTGAGGCAAAACTGCTGCATCTATGGTAGTTCATTTTCCTTTTTTTGAGAAACCCCCATACTGTTTTCCATAGTGGCTATACCAATACTTGTTCTTATTTGATCTTTCGATTCCCATTGTCCTAGTGGAGATAAACTTTGATCTCATTGTGGTTTTGATTTGCATCTCCCTGATGTTAAGCATCTTTTCATGCTTATTGGCCATTTGCTTTGTCTTCTTGGTAGAAAGGGCTGTTCATATTCTTTGCCCATTTTAAAATTTGGGGGTCTTTTTACTATTCTGTTGTAAGAATTCTTTATAGATGTTAGAAACAAATTCCTTATCAAATATATGATTTGCAAATATGCTTTGAGGCACAAAAGTTTTTAATTTTTATGAAGCCCAGTTCATTGATTATATCTTTCGTTGCTTTTGGTGTCATATCTGAGTCTACTGCCAAATTCAAGGTCATATTTTCTTATCAGTTTTATCTCTTAAATTCAAGCCTTTGACTCATTTCAAGTTAATTTTTGTGTTTGGTGTGAAGTAAGGGTCCAATTTCATTCTTTTGTATGTGAATATACAGTCATCCTAGTACCACTTATTGGAAAGACTATTCTTTCCAGACTGAATAGTCTTGGCACCTATGTCAAAAATCAATTGACTATAGATGCCTGGGCTTATTTCTAGACTCTCAGTTCTAGTCCACTGACCTATTTGTCTATTCTTATGCCACAATAAGGTAAAGAATCAACCTACCAATGCAGGAGATGCAAGAGAGACTGATTCGATCCCTGGGTTGGGAACATCCCCTGGAGAAGGAAATGGCAACCCACTCCAGTATCCTTGCCTAAGAAATCCTATGGACAGAGGGGCCTGGTGGGCTTCAGTCTATGGGGTCACAAAGAATTGGACACAACTGGGTCACACACACACACACACACACACACACACACACACACACACACACACCACAGCATCTCGATTACAGTTGCTTTGTAGTAAAATTTGAAATTGGGAATTGTGAGTTCCCCTAACTTTATTCTTTTTTAAGATTGATTTGGCTATTCTCAATGCCTTGCTACTCCGTATAAATTTTAGAGTCACTGTGTCAATTTCTACAAAGAAGCCCACTGATATTGTGTTGAGTCTATAAATCAGCTTGAGGCATATTGTCACTTAATATTTAATCTTTCAGTTTGTCAAAATGGTATGTTTCCAGTTTATTTGTACTTAAAAAAATTCTTTTCGATAATGCTTTTATAGTTTTCAGAATGTAATTATTTGAATTTTATTCTCTTTGGTGATACTATAAAATGGTTTGCTTAATTCTCTTTGTGATTGTTCATTGCAAGTATTTAGAAATGCAATTAATTTTTGTATATTTGTATTACATCTGGCAAACTTGTTTTGAACTTTTCCCTTAGTTTTAATAGTACTTTAGTGGATTTCTTAGGGTTTTCTAGATACAAAATCATGTCATCTGTAACTAGAATAGTTTTACTTCTCACTTTACCCTATGGTTGTCTTTTATTTCTTTTTCTTGTCTAGTTGCCTTGGATAGAACTTCTTTT
>SJYC01089494.1:0-11801 GCA_006408675.1 Madoqua kirkii
CGGGGGCGGGGGGCAGCCGTCTGCGCGGCGCTGACGGGAGCCGCCTACCTTCTCCGCACGGGACCTCTCCGCCAGCCTCGAGGGCAATGCCTGCTTCCAGAGGTTCTCGGTGGAAGCGCCTTCAAGGAGCAGCAGAAGCAGGAAGCAGAGTCCAGCTGACCTTTCTCCGGCCGCTGCCCATACTGCAGCTGGTTTGAGGTGCTTCTTCCTAGATGGTCACAGGAGAGGGGTGCTCCGGCCAGTGGGTCCTGCCTCCAGTGTCATCTGCTTACTGAGCGAGGGCCCCGCAGAGGCAGGCACCAGCAATTTGCTTCCAGCGATGCCCCGTCGTAACACTTGTCCCAGACTTTCAGCAATCTTGCTTCTTCCTAGATGGTCACAGGAGAGGGGTGCTCCGGCCAGTGGGTCCTGCCTCCAGTGTCATCTGCTTACTGAGCGAGGGCCCCGCAGAGGCAGGCACCAGCAATTTGCTTCCAGCGATGCCCCGTCGTAACACTTGTCCCAGACTTTCAGCAATCCAGAAGCGACATCTCTAGTTTTTGATAAACCTAATGGAAGTCTCAGAAAAGTGGTCCAAGATGCGTAGAGGAAGTGAGGATAATTGAATCTTCAGAAAGAAAAAGACCGAAGGAAGGAAAGAAGGGAGGAGGGAGACATCTGAAATCAACAGATTTCAGAGTTGCCAGCAGACCTTGAGAAAGCTAGGGGCCTCGGGCATTACTCTGCAGGGACGGGAACCTATCCTCCTCTTTCACTTTTGATGGATGCTAAAATTAGTGAGCAGAAGTTTGGGCAGACACAGAATATTTGTATGACCTCAGCTTACTGGTGTAGAATCCTGGTAGACACCATGTATGCTGCTGCTGCTGCTGAGTCGCTTTAGTCGCATCCGACTCTGTGCGACCCCATAGACGGCAGCCCACCAGGCTCCCCCTTCCCTGGGATTCTCCAGGCAAGAACACTGGAGTGGGTTGCCATTTCCTTCTCCAATGCATGAAAGTGAAAAGTGAAGGTGAAGTCACTCAGTCATGCCCAACTCTTAGTGACCCCATGGACTGCAGCCCACCAGGCTCCTCCATCCATGGGATTTTCCGTATACAAAGTGATAAATATTAATATCACTGGGGGAAAAACACATATTGACATCATGCAGCCTCAGATATGATGTGCAGAGAGGAGAACATTGTTTCTGTCATTCTTGCCATAAAGGCATAGGCATAAGTGAGTCAGGAGAAACTGCAAACAGACCCAAGAGGCAAGAGGAGCCTGGCAGGCTTATAGGCCGTGGGGATGCCAAGAGTTGGGTACATCTGAGCACACACAACACTAAAATGCAACCGACCAGTATTCTCCAAAGTGTCAAGGTCATGGAAGACAAGGGAAGCCCGGAAAACTCTTCCAGGAGATACAGTGACTAACTGCATGTGTGGTCCTAGTTTGCTTAGTTTGCATAATTTTACTGTGACCTATGAGATGTTAACATTAAGAAGCTGAGTGAAAAGTACAAGGGAACTCTGTGTAATAGTTTTGCAACTCTTTGGTAAGATGATTTCAAAATAAAAAGCTAAAAATACAACCAAAAATAGGAGAGAGAGATGTGAGGACATGAGAGCAAAGATACGCAGTGGTTTGGGGACTTTATCTTAAATGAACTACGGGCATTGTCACTGGCATGCAGAGTTTGTAAGAAGCAAGTAGATAAGAGACAAACTACATTTTGAGTGAGTTAGATTATGAAAAGAATTGTCAGTCCGGACTTCTAAAAAGACTCCCTGGCTGTTTGAAACTTAAAGTTACCCTTAGTGGTGGAATGTGGTTGAATAAATGGTTCAGTCCTAAGGAGGCTGTATTCCTCAACACACACTTCAGATAAGGTCAAAGAAGAACCATCGAGATAACATAGCTGCGGCTGGGGAACTACTGCCACGGAGTGGAATCAGAACCTAATCAGAGTGAAAGGCTCCCAGGTTTGGGAATAGCTCCGGACAAGTGTCTGCTGGGGACTCCCTTTCCTTTCCATTCTGAATGGGAGGGTTTCATTGGTTGTCCAGCCGCTGTTCACTTCTGTGCATTCCAGGTACGCACTGGGGAGGCAGGGGCTGTGACGGCCTTTGTCATTTAGTTACGTTTCTGGAGGAAGAGGGACTCTATCAATCTGAGGATGAATAGTGCAGTTATGTGAGAAGGAGAGTGAAACAGAACATTTAATGACTCAAAGGGCAGTCTTTTGCAGCCCTCAGTGCTATATATATGTACATATATATGTGTGTGTATATATAGGCTTTGTAGGTGGTGCTGGTAGTAAAGAGTCCACCTGCCAATGCAGGAGACGTAAGAGACACATGTTTGATCCCTGAGTCAGAAAGATCCCCTGGATGAGGGCACGGCAACTCACTCCAGGATTCTTGCCTGGAGAATCCCATGGACAGAGGAGCCTGGCAGGCTACAGTCCATGTCATCATGAAGAGCCAGACATGACTGAAGTGACTTAGCATGCATGCATCTATAGATATCTGCTTTTCCTCCTTCCAGACACACAATAAGACTCCACTTCTCATCTCGTTGAAGTGGGGTATGGCTGCATGACTTGCTTTGGCCAACAAAAATGAGCAGAGTGGCACTGTTGCTTCTGAGTGGAACTCTTTAATTAGCCATGTGAGGCTCTCTAGTGCTCTCCTCCCTGCCAGGGTGACCTGGTGTTCCAGAAGGTAGCAGCTTCCTCAGCCTGGATCCCAGAATAAGGACGACACAGAGCAGAGCCCTTGCTGAGCTGAGACTGACGTGTAAGTAGATTGAGAAGCAAACATCTTTTGTTCTAAATCTTTGAGACGGGGGGATGTTTATCACTACAGCTAACCTAGCTTATCCTGATGGGACCACGGGACAAAGCAGGAGTGGATGGCAGGTAGGAAAGCCACACCTGGGTGTGTCTCATCTGGCTCCACTGGGCCCAGTAGCCATAGCTCAGTCCTTCAGTGGCCATCCCCTCTGCCATGTGGGACAGGGGTTGACTTTTAAAAATCCCAGGAGAAGAGGGATGCAGGCCTGGGTCTGTGGAACGTTGACCAGGCCTTTTCTTTCACATCATTTTGTTTTTGAATTCATTCTTCTGGGGATGCCTGAGTGGCTATAACAATGTCCCACTGTCAGGAAAAGGAAAGGGCTGCATCAGGCCTATTAAACATGGGGCTGGCCCAGGAGCTGGAAGGTGATGTGCACAGCCATGGAGATCACCCTGCCTTCACATATTGCGTCTGTTGAGTAGCCCAGAGACCTGGTTCTAGGTCTCACTGTTCAGAAACTCACTAAGAATAGACTAACAGCTGCTCTTGGGGTCTCAGTCTGCCCAAATGAGTTAAGGAACTGGGGCAGATGGAAATATCTTCAAATAATCCTTTTTTTGTTGTTGTTCAAGGAGTTCTTCGCTCACAAATAACATAAAACTGAGTGGCTGAGAACCTACTTTCCACTACCTCTTCCTGTCCGCTGAGGAGTAGTGGCCCTCTATTTTCTCTAAGGAATCCCTAAAGCTCCTTGGAACGCAGTTCGGAAAGCCCCGAGGGCTCTTGTAGCTCAGATCGGCTGCGACTTTCCAGGCTGGCCGGAGCACGTGGTGCAGGTCAAATCTCAGGCACCCTGAATTGGCAATGTGCTGTTTGGCTGGGGCTCTGCTGGCCTCTGGGGCCTGAGCCTTCAGCACTCAGGGCTCTGCTTACACCAGACAGAAGTGCTCTCCTTAACCTGGTTGGAAGGATCAAAAGAGACTCAGAAAGAGAACAATTTTCCCTAGGTAAAATCAGGTTTTCATGCTGTATGTGTTAATACCCAGACTCCTCAGGTGCCCCCAGCTGCATACCCTGTACTTTGGGAAAAGTGGCATGGTGCTTTGACGTCTGATTGCTCTGGGTTCAAATTCCTCAGTCTGCTGTGACCTTGGAGGAGAAAGTTACTTCAATCCTATCTGTTTCAGTGTTCTTATCTGTAGAGTAGGGTTTTTATAATCATAGCAGCTGGTCCACAGAACTGGGAGTGATAAATGAGTTCGTGCATGGGGAAACTGGAGTTGGGTGCCTGGCCGGGAGAACACACCTGTGAATAGCATCTTCAGTGTCATTGTCCCCACGTTTGATGGAGTCATTTCATGAAACGATGGAGTCATTTCACAACCTTGTGTGAACATTTTTCCTCCATTAGGCATCTTGAACAACCTGTTTCCAATCCCACACACTTCCTCCACTGGCCCCAACCCCAAGCCTAAGCTCCCCACACGGAACCAGCACAGAAGAGAAAATCGGTGTTGCACTGAATGGATTTGGCTAACTTGGTGATCTCCAAGGTGTTACACAAATCAGGATCAATAATTTCCCAGCATGGCCTCATTCAGCAACTTGCTCATTATAGCAGGTTAAAACCCAGTAGGAGTGTTCATGAAATTCTAACATGAGTAGTTCCAAAATGAGAAATTTAATACCAACACTACCAAAAACAGCAGCAAGTGTTCTTTTAACCCTCCTCTTGTCCACATATCAATGAACAATCAATTGGTCTGCTATAGTCCCCGAAACTGATCATTATTTGCATCAGAGTGTAGACATAATCCAAGCTTGTTATGTTTCAGTGTGGCTCTGAAGGAGTTAAGTGAAATAAAGAATATTATCAATATTGTATCAGTCACAGATGAGAAACTACATACCAGGATCAGTGTAATTCATTCATTGGTTTATGGACACCGAGTCCTCCGGGGACTGTCACAAATCCACTTGATGTTCCTGAGTGTGAGATTTAGCATTTGGATCTTTGATTTAGCTGAAAGATGTGTAAAAACTCATGCAGTCAGACAACTCCCTACAGGCGATTCATCTGTGTTGGCTTTTACGTAACAGTTATTCCAATCAAGTGCCAGCAGTAACTTAAGCTCCATAACTTGCTTCTGAATTCTCGTTTCTGAGATGCTGGAGTGTGGAGGAACAGTGGTAGGGGCAAGAATGTCCCTCTGGGAGAGGTGAGCCTTCTTGCTCTCTTGTTTCCTTGGGATGGGCAGGCACCACCTGGGGAGGACATGTTCTGAGGAACCATGGAGCTCCTGACTTCCAAGCCTGCAGACCTGCATGAGGTTCTGAGTTTTCTGATGTAGGATGCAAACTAGGCATGGAGGGGGAGAGCCATGCGCCCCTGGGAGACAAGGACACTCAGGGCTCTCAGAGCTGTAGCTGAGGGTCCTTAGAGGTCTCCAGGATTCGCAGCCGTTCCCTGGCTAGTGCAGCAGGGGGCAGATGGGGATGATCTATAAACCTGCAGCAGATCAGTTAACCCAGGTGGGAGACATAACTCAGTGGTTAATGACTTGATAGATAGTGGTTCTCATTTTCCTCCTCCAGGATTCCTGCCACGTCCCTCACCACAGCCGCCTTGGTCCAGCTCTGAGTCTCTCTTTGATTTCTCATCACCTGCACCAAAAGTGGGGGAGGAGGAGCAGAGTCTTAGTGTCTCCAGTGAGAATAAAAATACAAGTGGGAGGTTCTGTGTACAAATTCAGAGGCATAAATAAGGAGATGCAATGGTATCTCTATATGAATGGGCAACAAATACCGTTGTTATTAATAGACGATATTTATAGATGATAGATGATAATAGACGATAGTAGATGACATTAATAGATGATAGACAGGCTTAGTGAAAATCAGCACTGCATGGAGAAGGCCCTTCCATGAATGAAACATTTAATCTTCACAGAAAACTTGTGAGAAGAGGAAACTAAGGCAGAGACTGGTTTTTAAGTTGTCTACTGTCCTGTAGCTGGTAAAACGGCAGAACTGGGTTTCAAAACCGGATCTGTCGGCCCTGGAAGTGATACAATCACTGCACCAACAGACTTCTTTTCATCCATGGCCTCCGGCACTTTCCGGCCTGCTGCTGCCGCCGCTGCTGCTGCTGATCTCTCCAGAGGTTTGTAATACCTCCAGGAAGCAAAGGATGGAGAATGCCACTGAGATTGGCAGTGCCACTGAGCAAGAAGCTTGGCACAAAGGGCCACATTAGGCTGGGCCCTGAGCTGGAGGAGCCAGGAGTGAGGTTTTGCCAAATCGTACATTCAGGTACCCTGTCAGGTGAATACTTGCCTTCCAGCAAGAGAAGAGCTGGCTGTGAGAAGCAGACATTCGCTGAGGCAGGACAAAGAAATCAGTCAAGCAGAAGATGGAGTGGAAGAGAATACACAGAAGGCAGCACGGAAAGGTAAAGGTCTGGGCAACAGGAGAAGCGGGGGCCCAAAGGACAGAGCAAGGGCCCAGTCCCAATAGCTCAGCGAGGAGGCTTGGTGTACAGACTTCCAGAAGCAGATGGTGGAGAGTAGGGGAAAGCGGCAGCTTCTGGAGGGGTAATGGAGAGGAACTTTGCAGCAGGGATGAAAGACATAAATCCTCAGAATCAAGAATCACAAAGAGTCCCAAGCAGGATTAAAAAAAAAAAAATCCACAGTAGGACACATCACAGCCAAAGTAGGGAAAAATAAAAAAGAGAGATAAGGGAAAAAAAAATGAGTTCGGGTCAAAAGAGACATGCGGGCATTCCTCGGGGCTGTGGAGCATCACCAGACAGCCACTCTGATCTCACTGGAGCGAGTTATCTGTGACCACTTTCCGCCCACTCCTGAGACTTGAAGACTCACATCAGACAGCCAGTACCTAGAGGGGACGGTGAGGTGGAAAAACCAGCAGGGAAGGCTCCTGTCCATCCCCGACAGTGGTCCAGCAGCACATACTCACGCCTTTGAGCTGGAGGAGAGGGAGTGGAAAGGGGTGGGGACTCATCACAGTGGCCCTGGGAGCATTTGCCGCTCACCTCTGGGGGATCCAGGCAGGAAGCCTCCCTTTTCCTCCCAAACACCCATGAGGGAAGGTGGTCATGCACAGCCCCTGGCACCCAACGAGGGCTGTCAGGCCAAGAGCGAATGCTTATTGAGCACACGCTAAGCGCCCCCAGTCCATGTGGGCCACACATTGCACTCTCACTGCAAGTCTATGAGGAGGCATTATCCCCCTGACTCACTCAGGGTGACTCCCTTGCTAGGGAGGGTCACAGAGCCACCAGAATATGAAATCAGGCAGTCAGTGCTGGGGGCGAGGGAGGGTCACAAAACTCTCGTTTCTTCTAAGGGAAATATGGAACTGACGAAGGCGGCGGCAGAGGAAGCATACAGAAATCCCATTTTGGAAAAATGAATGGGCCTGTTTTAATCTTACACCATAGAATCCAACTCAGCAATGCTTACAGAGCACTCAGTGTTTGTACAACCTGCTTGGCCTCGCCTGGGGTGGCTTCAGGCCCCTCTTGTTAGTGATGCCCATGTTGCGTGCAATGGGGGAGCCCGAAGGCAGCCCTGTGTCCAGGGCGAGCTTCTTTCCCCTGCTGGCCCAGGAGCCAGTGCCGCTCAGATGCAGCGACTTCCTCAGGCTCTGGTTTTTAAAGAGCCTTGGCTTGAAACTGTTCCATTTGGGAGGGTTTTTCCCTAGCATTTGGTATGGAATTATTACCAAATGCTAGAGAGGAACCCTGCCAAATGCTGTATATCAGCTAAAACCCAAACTCCTAAACAATGAAATATTTATAATAAAAACAGACCCCGGAGAGGGGCACAGACTGGGGTTCCCAGCTGGCGAGGGGCTGCCGGCTAAGGTGGCCCAGTTGGCCTTGCCTGCTGGTGCAGGTAGAGCCGCTAAGTGGCAGGTGCCAGGCAAGGCAGGTGTGGCTGGGCAAGGGGGCTCAGGAAGGCAGGAGAAGCTGGAGGTCTCGCAGCCCCCTCCTCAGAGAAGACACCCTCCCTCGAGATCCTGAAGATGTGGCTCAGCCTTTTGCTTCCTAGGGTCCCCCTCCCCGTCTTCCAGTGGGGAGCGTCACATTCAGCAGGCACTCAATAAATGCTGACTGCCTGCAAGCATGGATAATTCCAGTAACAGCAAAGCCCAGCCCATCTGGAACCCACAGGGAACGAGATTGAGACAGTTGAGTTTTCCAGAAAGAGCCATAAATTACTTTCATGTAACATTTTCAGATGGAAATATTTCTAAGATGTGGTACACATTTCCTTTCTTTCTTACTTGGAGAATGTGGAACACCATTAACCTTTCCGTAATGGCTCAGGGTTGCCGCTGTGAACCTCAGATGCTGAGCGGGAGGCAACACAGCCCTCGGGGCTCTAGAGGTGTGCAGGGGTGTCTGCCCTCCACTAATGGCCTCAGACTATGGAGCTTCTGGTCTATTTCATAGAGCTTTCTGGGTTCTTCCAGTTTCCATCCTTGCCCACATGGTTGTCTCTGGCAGTCCTTTTCTTTCTTCCTAAATTACAGTTTTTAATTGACTGTGGACCAGAAACCAGAACTCTAGGCTTAAGAGTTTTGTGTAAAGGAAGCATGCTTGGATTGAGCATCTTTAAGCCTGAGTTAAATCCAGAAACTTGAGGCCTCTGTAGTCACTGTTTAGGCCACTGAGAGTTATTCTTGCATTTCTTCTTGATTCACCACCACAACTTGGAAAAGGCAGGTGACAGATTGGAAAGTAACTACTCTTGCTCAGAGACGCTCAGGAAATTCCTGAGAATGCTGACCACCAATCTCTAAATATCCCACAGACATTAGACTTTGGAAACCTTTTCAAAAAAAACTGTACTTCTTATGGGCTTTATTTTTAAACAACAAGCAGAGCCTGTGGGTTATTACTTCCCTACTTGGAAGACTGGAAACTGGGGCCAGGGAGCCATCACAGGGGCCAACTGAACACCTTGGACACAGCAGTAGAGGCGAATCAGCTGGAGTCTGAATGAGTCTGGATCACAGGAGGAGAAAGCAGCATGGCCAAGTGGACATTGTGGGGGTCTGCAGTGGAGCCATTTAAGGCAGGGTTTCCCAGGTGGCATTAGTGGTAAAGAACCACCTGCTAATGCAGGAGACATGAGATGCTGGTTCGATCCCTGGATCAGGAAAATCCCCGGGAGGAGGTCATGGCAACCACTTCAGTATTCTTGCCTGGAAAATTCCACGGACAGAGGAACCTGGAGAGCTACAGTTGCAAAGAGTCGGACACAGCTTAGTGACTGAGCATGCCTGCAGTGCAGAGCTATTTATGGAGGCACAGGCAGGGCCGAGAGAGCCCCCAGAGGGTGGGGAAGTGCCCCGGAACTGGCAGCTCAGGAAGCTCTTGCCCTCAGCAGTGGGCACAGGGCTGGCACAGGACAAGGACTCCATGCATGGCCAGGGGAAGGGACTGACTGCCTGAGGCTAGGTAAAGGCTGGGGCGGGGGCAGCCACAGGAGTGGCACACTGCTAGAGCAGCTGAGAGCCTCCGTGCCCCGCCTGCTAGGGGCATGACCCTTCCACACTCTTTGTGGGGCATGACATACCCTACACTCTTTCCTCCAGTGCCCCAGGCTCCTGCTGGTACCTCTCCCTGTGAACTATCTCCAAGCAGGAGGAAAAGGGAGTTGGGGCAGGGAGTCCAGAGATGTCACCTTCCTGGGCCCAGAGTGGTGTGCAGAATGGTGGGGGGGACAGCAGACTCAGAGCAGCAGGTGGAGAAATCCTCACAGAGCCTGGCAGAGACAAGGCTGCCGCCCACTGCACGGCAATTCTGAAGACGTTTCCCTGTGGTCCACTGTACCCAGGGGCAACACACATAGCCTTGTAGGAAGGACGATGAGACTGTTGTGAGCCTGCAGACCTGGCAGCTCCACGGAGGGATTGCCTTCTCTCTGCCACAGAGGGGAAGTCCTTGTGAGCCTTCGAGACCAAGCCAGGGGCTTTTCTCCAAGCTGCTATGCTTAGCTGCAGAGGCTGGGCAGGACAGAGGCAGCTCAGAGCAGTGGGACATGCATGAATCTGAAAACGGGCACACAGAGCCCTGGGGCTCAGCTCTCTCTAGTGAATATTCCTAGAGCTCCAGTGTCTATGTCGGTAAAGTGGTGATAGTTCTGCGCTGTCCCAGCTCTTGGGGGAATGAGACAGCAGACCAGGGAGTCCCTTGCAAACTCAAAGGGACCACACAACTGAGAGGTACTTGGATTGACGTCCCCGTTGCCTGAGGAAGGGTCAACAGTGGTTCAGCAGCGAGCACACTCCTTCCCTTCCTGGACAAGCCATTCATTTCTGCCATCCATACTGGGCCGTGCTGGGCTCGGTGGTGGTGGAAGATCAGAATCCAGAGTGGCCAGACCTGGGCCCTGCCCTGGCCCCATGCTCAGTGCTGGGAGTCCTTCAGACCTCTGCCCAACACACCTGTGTCCCCCTTCTCCCATGACCTAGCCTTCCCTGAACCTGAATTTCAGGTCTTGTACACTTAAAGAATTTGTTGATGTGCCTACTGTATAACATTTAGAAATCACTGGAATCTACCAAGAATTAAAAATTAAATCATCCATAATTTCACCATCAAGGAATGGGTGAATTCCCCCTCATATTATGTTCTTGGAGTATTATATGTTTGTTACAAACATGTATGTATAATATATGCCATGCAAAGAGGCTTCAAGGAAAATCATCACAAGTTAACAGTACCTGTCCTCTAGTTAGTACGTGGTGCATATCACAGATCACAAATTTGCTTTAAACAAGAGTGTATCTATATGTGTATATAAGCTAGGGATTGTCTTGTGAGGAGTTTTCTACCCATTGTTTTTTTGCTTTCCCCATATGCTGTAAAATTGATCATACAGTTTTGATTAATGCAACTTCCCAAGTTATAAAACTCTCCTCTTTCACCTAACACTGGCATTTTGTGAAAGACATTCATTTATTCATTCACTCACTCATGAACCAGGTACAGAGTTTGTGAGGTGGCAGCCCTGTGCTCAGTTGCTGAGGATGCAAGCACTGATGGTCAAGACACAGCTAAGCCTTGACGGCTCTGGACTCAAAGCTGACAGGCGGGCTAAGGTGGGCAGCAGACCCCAGCACCTGGAGGCTGCGCCTGTGTAAGCCCCCAGCCTGACTCACCGCTCCCCTTGTCCGCACAGGGCCTGCCACATGGGCACTGCCTCTTGCCCTGATCTACTCCTGAGAGAACTTCTTACAAGCCCCACCTTCACTATGTCTGGTCCTGACGTTGCCCCTCTCACCTGTATGGACCGTCGGTCCCTAAAGCAGCCTCTCACAGGCCAGAGGCCACACCCACAGTGTTCAGGACTCATGCCGTTAGTCTCATCTTTAAACTCCTGAATTGTGACTTACTTCAAGTCTCACAGGTACAAAATTGATCTTCAAGAGATAATCTTTAAAAAATATTTTTCTCTATGGATTAGCTTCCAGAATGTCAGTCCTGACCTGTTTCATTTTGTAAAGAAACGGAACACATTCTGGAGGGTGGTGGGAAAGCCAGATGCAGTACCAGCCGGTCAACACTGTATCCTTTCTGTGGGTCTGTCTGGGTGTGCAGCTCTGCAGCTGTGGCCACTACACTTCCCTTGCGGGGCACAGTGGGAGATTTATTCCCCCTCCTGTTATGGGGTGCTTCTTATCAGGCCTGGCTCTTGTAAGTGGTGAAAACTGCAATGTATATTACCTAGAAAACTCTTAGCTTCTCATAGCAGTCACCACAAAGGCCAGGCATACAGTTACAACAGAAAAATCTCCAGGTGTCAGCATGAGATGACTTGGCTCCCAAAGTGGCATCTGAAAAATAAGTTCCAAGGGTCTAATGTATAGCATGGTGACTGTCGTTAAGAGGACTCTGTTGTGTACTTGACTTTATTTTCTTGGGCTCCAAAATCACTGAGGACAGTGACTGTAGCCATGAAATTAAAAGATGCTTGCTCC